>JAEQBH010005336.1:0-114756 GCA_016808115.1 Tetrastigma voinierianum | reverse complement strand
TCATCGAGGACTCAATATTAGGCATTGCATTCACAAAAGGGTGATGTTCCATACAATTGTTTCAGAAGTCGTCATCACCTCTATGTCAAAAGAGTCCTTTCGCCTTCAAGAACAAATGCACTCATCTTGGATCAACTTGGTCTTCTACATAAAATACTTGTTGAGCTTGAGATGCCAAAATAAAAGGATCTGATTTATGTCCTATCTTCTGTAGATCAACTAATGTGAAACCAAGCTCATCAACTTTGACACCGCTCTTATTATCAACCCAATCACACTTAAACAACAAATCTTGAAATTATATTATAACTAAGGTCCTATATCTCTTTACAACCCTATAAAAACACATCTCACCAAGCACATACTTCTTATATTTGGCACTTGGTGAATTTTCCAAATGGTTTGAAAGCATAATACCAATAATTCACTATTTTGTTTACTCGTGAACCGTCACGATCCTTGGTATGGTAACGACAAACCATTAATGATATAACTAGATAAGTAAGAACTGATGTCTTGGTCCTTATGCAGTTTACTCTAAGATCCTCTTCAAATAGGTTCTCCTTGATTATTTCATCAGCAACCTACAAGGTTCATCCACATATAAAATGAATGTAGAATGAGTGAAAAGTATTTGACTCTAAGTGGGTGATGCACTTTGTGTTCCATACCTTTTTTCGAAGCCAATAGCTAAATGTGTGCACATGTTCATCCTCTAGCCACTTCACCCTTTTAGATTGACGAGGATACTTTGCCTTCAAATATTTTATGTGATCACTATAAAGTAAAATAGGCAAGTCATGTTGCGAATCCACAGAAGGTAGAGTAACAAAGTCACATGTTTAAGAGACACGACACTTACTTGATATAAGGTTGCATAATGGTCGTATTTTGCAGAACATAATGATGTGCTTGCTCCACCAAGTTATACTCATTAATAGTCATTGCACGGCCTCTAGGTAAAGGTTTCCCATATTTCCATTCATCTTTCATACTAGAAGGAATCCCAATCGCATCTATACCTGACAAATACTCCGTGCAAAACTCTAAAGCTTCTTCTGCAATATAACACTACTAATGCACCCTTTCCGACATTACGATTTAACATAACCTTTTTAGAACTTTCTATATATCTTTCAAACGGGTACAATTCATCTCATGTACATCGTCCACATAGTCTTATTCCTTCTTTACTAAATGCACCGTTAAATTGAAGCATGATATCAAAATGGAAGGGTGGAAAATACTTCTCAATTAAGCACAAAGTGACTACTATGTCTTGTCAAATCATTCAATTTTTACACATCCACTACTCAGCACAAAGTAATAAAAGAAGCATAATCTCGTGAATGGCATATCTAACATGCTTAGGTAACGATCTAATTGCTACATCGCAATAGTTGTTGCATAAGTGATGATAATCATGACTTAAGACCATGGAGCTTTAGCTCTCCCACCGACACATGTTCCCAAAGTTTGAACAATAACCTTCAGAACTCCTTCAAATTAGCTAAACTTCCAATAATGCCTTTTTTCTCCATTCTACTTTAGTGTATAACATGTGGGGAGATAAGTTCGTCAAACTAACTTTGTGCTAATTCCAGTTTCTAAGCCCCATTTCAATAAGATCAAGTCGTGAATTGAGTCCATCCTTTGTTTTACCTGGAATGTTAAGCAAAGTTCCAACAATGCTCTCACATACATTCTTTTCAATATGCATGACATCCAAGTTGTGACGAACATACAGATATCTCCAGTATTCAAGCTTAAAAAAGATAGACTTCTTTTTCTAGCAACTTGTAAGTTGTGTTGGAGGTAAGTTAAACTCTTGTTCACCATTAAAGGCCTTCTTTTGCTTTCTAAATGGATGGTTCAATGGAAGAAATCTTCGCACAAGATAATGCAGTTTTTATTCCCATGCTTTACCCTATGTGAATATGTTTCTTCACCTCATATTGGACAAGCATAATATCCCTTAATAGTGCATCCAGATAAGTTTCCATAAGCAGGGAAATCATTAATTGTCCATAACAAAATAGCCTTTAATGTGAAAAACTCCGCGCTTATAAAAAGTACTTTCATATGTTTCCACCCCTCGCTCTCCCATAAAGTTTTCAAATCCATCATTAATGGTGCCAAATATATGTCATCGTCATTACGGCAAGGTTTGAAAATCGAAATATCGTCGATATTTCGCCGATATTTCGTAGACATCGGGCGTAATATTTATTAATGGATATTTCCTTCCATTGTCGGTCATAGGAAACGCTTTTTATCGGGTTTTTTCGCGGAAATTTCTGCTGTTATATCGGTTTTTTATCGATTTTTCCGATATTTCCGGGGAATGACGGCCAATGCTCACGTAATCAGTACTCGTTCACTAATGTTCATAAATCGCTACTGCTCACCACTGCATAAAATGAGACTTTGTTGTTGAGGTTCGAACCCCGCCCAAAAGTGCGAGTGGTTCCAAATCCTCCTATCCACTAGGCTATGATGCCCTTGTAATATATATTACAAAATTTTAATATATTGTCTTTCTAATTTATGAATATATTTTTTAATAAGTTTATAATATTTTGTGAATCACTTTCATATTAGCTAAATATAAATATAAAATATATAAAAATATTGTACTTATGTTGTTATTACAATTTCCAAATTTAAAAAACTATTGAATAAAAAATATTTTGTATAAAACATATAAAAATAATTTATTTAATTAAATATATTTTAATAAAAATCATTTAAATTTTATAAACAATATAATATAGGAAAAGAACAAAAAAATCAAATCTAATTGATATTATCATTCTCTATGCTTTTAAAATAATTTTAATAAGTAACTTAAATATATTCTTAATTTTAAATAATTTTTAATTATCGTATATTTATGTAAAAATATCCTTACCGATATCTCCGATATATCCATATATCCGTGAAAATCCAAGTACCGATATATCCGCTAAAACCGAGAGCCATCCTTGATTACTAGGTTGTCGCGGGAACCCGATATTAACAAAGATAACATCATAAATTTCCTTTCATGCATAGCTAAGGAGGAAGGTTATACGTGATAGTGAGATGATAGGCCAACAACTATACCTACTAGTCATGTGAGAGCTATGTGGATTGATACCATCCGCTGAAATGGCAAGTCTAAGGTTTCGAATCACAAATCAGGTCACATTTGTCTACTAATTGCCTAGTAGGAGAGCCTTCAACTGTGCCGGTTTACCATAATTTCCTCTTCTTGTGCATGCCATTTTAGGTCATTAGTCAAGCTTCGATTGAAACATCCTCCTAAACTCAGTGTGGACGAGTGGGAAATACCATGAATACCTTTCGCAGCACTCCCCAAGCAGCCACCGTCATTTCCACCTTGACATTCCACAAGTAGTGACATGAAGATGCATCCTCCACTCATTCCTATAAAGTATGTAATCATTTGACATGCATGTATCTTCATATTCCATTCCTAATGTATCTAAGGTTTTTTAGCTCATACATGGATAAGGGCATCCTATCGCTCACGAGCAACATATCCCCTAACAATTGGAGTAAATTTGAAAAGCTTTTATCTGACCACCCATATTTTGCTTTCAAGTTGTACAATTTAACTAATGCAGAAAGCTTGTTGTACTTTAAACAATTAGGGTACAAAGGTTTTTCAGAGATCTTCAACCAATTTTTAAATGACATCGATCATCTATGCACTCATCTTCAGGCGGCGTGAACTATTTCTAATGTACTTCAGCAACATCATCATAATCTAATGTATCATAACCTTGTGCCATTATAGCTTGATTGTCCACTATTGTGACTCGCTTCTCCATGCCACAATACCATGTACGATAACTCGATCAATACCATCGAAAAACATGTGTTCTCGACCTTGAGCCAGTGTATGATGCATTAAGTTTCCACATCTCATACATGGACAACGGATGACACTTGGATTTTGACAATGTTGTAATGCAAAATTAATGAAGTATTCAACTCCTTCTTCATACTCCCTTGACCTTTTTAACATCCAACCTCTATCCATGCTATCATTAATAAACAAAATAAAAATACATTAAACCATGATAAAGTTTTATGTCTGAAAAAAGGGTGTTATTTTAATAGTGATTTAAAGTGTTAATGCTATATTGTAGGCGACAGTGATCCATCATGCCAAATAGTCATGTTCTCAACAGGTAAAATATCACAATATGATACTTCATTTTCTAAAACTATAAATACAATAATTAATCTACTGATCATGCACTTATAATACTATTGTGCGGTTGTTATATGGTTCATGGTTAATATACAGTAACATTGGACAATGTGCACACTTTAATAATTTATAGTCTACCCTAATTAATCAATAATGCAACATACTGTTAAGATTAAAACCCGTGTATAGGATTAATTAACTAATGCTATGTTTACTTCATTTTATTGGCTGTGCTCTGACTTTTTATTTTAGTGAGATTGTAGGGTGAACTAGAAACTGCTTTATTAAAATAAACTTAATATACAAATTAAATGGCTATTGTTGAAATACACTAGATAAGTATTTGAACTAAACAAAATAATTTAACTAATGTTGTAGCGACATTGAATGGGTGAATTATGGATTTATATTGTTAAAAGTGAAATATAAATTAAATGGCTATTGCCAAAGTATATCAAATAAGCATGTGAGTTTTTTTTTTTAGAATTTTTAATATTCAAATCCATAACAGTGTGGCCAACATTGCAATGAAATGCACTGGAAATTTAGAGGAAGTATTATTGGGTTTATTTAAGAATAATCTGATAGTATTCTAAGTTAAATTTTGTTCTATGATAAATATTATCGAAAACGCAAAAAATAATAATACTAAATAAATAGTGAGTAACACATAACTTGCAATTTAACTACATTATATATCAAAAAATATTACATGTACTGTAATTATAAAAATTAGGAAATGAATACATAAATAATTCCAATATCAAGCACATACAAGAGGTGCCAAATTGACACTCTGTTCGAAATAACATTGCGTGTCCATAGAGGAAAGAAAAATAAAATGTCCTACTACCAATAATTTTATAAATTTACAAACGGGACAAACTATGTACTACATCACCATACTAAATATTTATTATTGATTTTGTTGCCAATTCATTTAAAATTGCTGTCAACATTTGGTAGTCTAAAATATGAAGTTTCCTTTTTTACTAAAAATATATCATTATATTATGCATACTATATGGCTATTAAGCAATTACAATAAATAATCATGGATTAAAAATTTTTTTTACACAATATACCGTATATCATTCATGAAAAGGAAAGAAACTAACTCAAGAATATATGAAGATCATGAAATTTATTAAAGATGTAGTGTTTGATTTCTATAATATGATATTTTGACTTCGCTACGAGGTGTATAAAATAAGATATTCTATGAAAAAAGTAATAAAATCAAATATATTCCAACTTATCATTTCGTATGCACATTATATATATATATATATATATATATATATATGCAGGTATATATGGTCCCAATTTAATAATTTATATATAGGTTTGTAATTAATCAACCATGTGTGGCCTTTTAAATATCCACACCAAGCCTAATGTAGGTCATTTCGGATCATGAAAATAAAAATAAGAGAATTAAGGAGGAAACCAATTTAAATAATAAACACAAATAAATCAATCGGTCATAACCAACCTGATTGTATTCCTTAAATCTGATGATGTTTAAAATGATCCTCTAAATCTCTACATCACTACAAAAGATATGGAGTTGATGATAAATGCTGCCATGGAATTGATGTAAAGCAAAATAAACGTGGCTTAATCTAAAGATAGCGGTGAATTACTAAAGTTTGCGATAAAGACCGATGAAGTTGACAAATAGGACTATCCGATGGCTATGTTGAAATCTTCTTCAACAAACCTATTTTGAAGGTTTGTTCGTGTCCTCTAGTTATCGGAGAAGTGATTCTAGGATGCGCGAAGTAGGAAGATAATTCAGATGGCGAATCAGGTGTCTTGGTGATGCAGGTGCACACGTGAATCAATGGAGAAAACTCTTATCCAATAGATGAGGGCACGTCTGTGGAGATTCCTCCCCGCTATGCCTGGTGCAATGCAAATTCCTTAATAATTTCATTATTCGGCGAATAACTACAATTAAGATCGCCGCAAGTCTTTAACGGGCGGTGTCAAGATGGAGATTCCTCAATAGTCCCTTCAACTGAACAAATAATCTTTCGTGTTCGAAGCGTCGCCGTTCACTACCTTGCAACGCCTCGGAAGTCGCTTAAATCAAAGCTTCAAATGCTGAACCTTTCAAAATCCAGATCTTCTCGCGCTCGTGCTCAATATCAGGATGAATCGCAGAACCATTTCATATCTTGATGTCGAACATCAAGCTCTAATGTCGCGATGAACTCCGCAACAATGCCTATCTTCGTACAGGACAGCTAGTTGCAAATCACAAGGGTGGATTGCGAATAAAAGGTGCTATCTTACACGCCCTAATGACGTATAGTCATGATCTTCCCATTGTAATTGCTTTGTTATGTTTTCGTTTGGTTGATGGAAACGGTAAGAAAGTTGCCAAAGAAAATGTTGTTTTGTCACTATCCCATTTCCCTCCATCCGAAGTCCGAAAAAGTCAAGGTAAAGGAAAAAGTTGTTTTGTCAATACCCCATTTCCAAGGAATGGTAAAAGAAAATATTGTTTTTTCAATATCCTAGCCTTCTCCAACCGTCCTAAAGTCATGGTAATGATGTCGAAAGTCATCCTAATGATATCTCTACAAAAATCATATTTGTGTCCTCCTAGCTCACACATCCAAAAAGCTAAAAACATTTCATCATTCTCCACCTGTCCAGATGCATCCAGAGGCAGCAACCTAGAGATTCACACAACTATCATGTTTGTCCTCCCAATGTGGCATGCCTAAATCTCCCCCATCTGTGTATGGAATACCCTATAACGCCATCCTCCTACTACCTTACTAGGTGTCCCTTCCACCCGCCAAAATTCTCTCGTCTTTCGGACCTCCCAAGTCAGCCATGATGCTCCAAAAATAAAATGTATTCCCAAATAATTAATATAATAGATAATATTAATATTTAGGAAACTCAAAACATATAAGATAATTGAAATTATTTGAAAATTACTACTTTGTTTTCAATTGTTAAGATTCTTTATTTTTAGTTAATATAATAAAATTTACTTTATTTTGTATAAAGTAATGATAGCAAAATTACTATTTACCAAATATACAAGACTTATATTAAAAACAAAAATCTAAGCTAAAAGGTTATTTTTATTTTAAAAGAAAAATTTTTTAATTCATGAAATTAAAATGTTTTCAAGTATATAATGAATTTCCTATATTATTTAAACAAACAAATAATATGTAATTTTTTATTTATTCTCTGTTGAAAATATTATTGATTTAATTACAACAAGACTCGAACATCTCTATTCAACTGCTTGCTTTTTTCCCCTAATTTTGCATTTATTTATATAGAATTATCCATCAAATAAATTGATTTTAAATTTCAAGTAATTATTTGAATATAAATCCTACGAAAATCCTAATTAATCACGTACTTTTTAATTGATGTCCATATTTTTTATTGGTAGTATTAATATGAAAGTTTTTTTTTTTTTTTTTTTTGTCTTAAAAGTTAAAGGTAGATATTTACTAGCCACATGTTTATTGACTTCTCGCTAAAAATTATAAGAAACTCGACTTGACAATAATTTTTTTTTTTTCCTTTCTTTAGTGAAATGAATGTGTGGGTTTAGCATGTGTACTGCATACTTAATTATTTCAAGTGGGGAGAGGAGAGAAAAAGAGGAGAAGAAGAGAAGGGAAAATAAAACTCACGTGTGGGAGAGGGAGATAACTATTGCATCGTGTGGGCCTAAAGGGTGGTTAGAACGGTGGCAAAGGTCGAATCCTGTAAAACCACAAACCCCAACTACGAGGCAATGACATCAACCCCCATCATCCCAACCTACCCCAATAACATACTATATTCAGTCAAACTGTTGGCTTATATGCCTACATATATTTATATATTTATATATTTATATCATAGATACATATGTACACCGACTTTACTCTATGATGCTTTCCTATGAAAAGACATAAGAATAATTTAGTATTTCTTTTAGAAACCAATTTAAAACGGTTTTGAAGTGATCACTTATTATTATTGTTTTTAAAGTGAAAATAAAAATAAAAGAAATTATTAAATTTGACTACTAATAAAAAAGCATAGGTCTATGTAAATCGAGTCTAGATCTGATGGTCAGGTTACTTATTGGAAAGGTATGATGAAGATCCATAGCGCCTCTGTAAGTCTCTAAAGTTGGGTCTTTATTAAATAAATTAAGACAAATATGATAACCGATTAATCAATCTAAGGATACCGTGAGACAAGTAACACTTATAACAAAACATATTAAACACGTAATAAATAACTAAAATTATCAAAATCAAATGAGTCAAGTATGACAACTGATTAATCAAGTAATGGATACCAAGAAATAAACAACAATGATAGTATAAGATTACATCAAACTTATAATAAATAAGTAAATAACCATAGCCAAATGTGGGAAAGGTTAGTACTCGACGAATAAAGCTCTATCTCAGAAAACAAAAAGCTAACACGATAATATAGAAATATTCATGATTAAAATATAAAAACCAGATTATAAACAAAGCGCAAGCAAATTATTTAATGAAGGATATATTAGATGTCAGGTCCCCCACTATAGGCCGTTTATTTAGCACGTGAGTTAACTCCATATGCTTCCATTTTATTGGAATTATAAAGTAAAATTTGCCAAGATAAAACAAGTAAAAAAATAAAAAGTAAAATAAATTTAATAAATTGGGAGGTAGAATAATAGTAAATATAATAACAATAATAACAAGTAAAAAAATAATAAAGTTGACTAAGATAAAACATTAAAAAAATGAGTTGGCATTGTAAGACCCACGAAATTTCTAATTTCTCATGCGACATAAATTGTATGATTAGAGAAATGATAGGAACGGACAACCGAGATAGTACCAAATGTCGAAAATCCATTGAAGGCATTGATGAATAGTTAAATGAGGAAAGGACACGATTAGATGAGGAAAGAAGATAGCCAATAGTCAAGTGTCTTCAAATGAAAAGGGAGCCAAAAAAGGAACAGAGGGGGAAATCTGCTCACAAAGGAGGTGCGCATTTGTGATTTTCATAAAGAGAGTGTATCTTATCTCTAGGTTTACTACGATCCAACTGGCCGGAATTCTTCGAGGCAAGAAGGAAGGTTGTTTCTATGCGAAGAGCCATACGCTGGTGTCAATTTTAAGGAGTTTCACAACTCCGAGAGGTAGGGGTTTATCTCTACTTGAGTTTTATACTTTGCTTAAGTGTATATATGATGTTTGAGTTGATCGAGGTCGTGATAGGTCAGCTTGTTATGTCCCAAATCTGTAAATCGAATTGTTGTAATTTTTGAAGCCTATGAGCACACCGTGAATGTGTCGGGGTTGTTTCGCATTTTTTTATTTCATAAATTGCGAAATAAATTGCACAGATATGTATGAGGGGCCGAAATGGCGTGAATTCGTTCGGCTAAGTGCAACCGACAAACAGGATTTGCCGCGGAACAGCTACTGTGAGAGCTTACTGTTCACGTTAATAGTGACACAAAATAATTTTACGAATCAGACAATTGACATCATATTCTGATATGCAATCGGGAACCCTAGAACAATTGGAGTGAGTGCATGAAGTGTTTATTGAGTAGAGGTTTCGAGGGTTGACTAATAATAATAATGATCGGAGTGTGTCCATTATGATATCGGAGGGTAGTCCATATAAAATATCAATCGTCGGAATCGGCCCAATTGATATATATCGGAGGATTGTCCACTACAAAGATGTGAAACCCTAGAAAATCCAATATTTTGGATAAAGGGTAAAATAATAATTTTGGTTGAAAATCCAGATTTTTTCTAGATCTCGGATGACGAAACGGACTTCCCCGTTGAATTCGTCTCGCGAAATTTAGCTACCACGCCGGCCTCGTTGGATTCCGAGGTGGCTCGGATTTACGCTGAGTATGCAAGGCCTGATGACATGGCAAGGAGAGGAGATGCCATATGGCACCATAAGAGAGTGACACTTGGCATTGAAAGGAATGGCTCACAATTAGCCATGTGTGGGAAATGAATCCCATGGCTCACATTGAGCCATGTGGTGATGATGTCATAATGAGGATTTAAGAAATAAGAAAAAGAAAAATGGAAAAGTGATGGCCACACAAATGGTTAGAGGAAATGGGGAGGCAATTTCCTCCTTTTGACCGAATGAGTGGTTGCTCCAAAAAGGGAGAGAAAATGGCCAAAGGAGAAGAGAAAATGAGGAGAAAATGAAAGGAAAATGAGAAAGGAGAAAAGAGAAAAAGGAAAGAAAAGCAAAAAGGAGAAAAGGAACAAGGAAAGAGGAATTGTGAGAGAGGAGAGATGCAAAGGTCAACATGGGAGAAATCTCGAGAGAGAATCACCGACTTCTCTTCTAGATTTGCAGGCGATCCACCGCTTGATTCCTTCGAGACAGAAGGGAAGTTGTTCTACACGAGGACAACGCTGCGGACTCGGTTTCGGAGTTTCATCAACTCCAAGAGGTGGATATTTTCCTACTTGGTTTACTTCTAGCCTAAAGGTTTATAATGGCAGGGTTACGGCTGAGGCCATGAGGCCATGGAAATTAGTTCCGAGCCTCGGGACTAAGGGGTATGGATTTCATGACCGGTTTCATGGACTGTGGGAGTTAGGGTTTTAATTAGAAACTGAAAGTTTCTAGGTGTTGTGGTTTGTTGTGTGATAATAATGCTTGGAACCAAATTGGTTCATGTTTGTGAAGGGATGGTGAAGTGCCCTGTTGAATGGTCCTAATTTCGAGACCTAGTCGTGTGTTATGGCTTGCTTGAATAACATGCAGTGTGTGGAAAATATGATGTTAATGCATGCTATTTGATGTATTAACATGGTTTACATGGAGGTAGATTATATACAATTATAATCCATGGCTTGTAAATGTTTCATGTAGTGCTCATTCATGCATGTAATGAGGAAAATGCATTGGCATCATGCATTTCATGTACTCATTACATCACAAGTTAGGTCGAGTGTGGGTGTGACGCCCCAAACCCGGGGGTCCGTTGACTACCCGTCAACCCGCGGAATACAAATGGATGTCAGGTTACCCGACGCCACTTTAGAAAATCGGGCAGAGTCTCCTTTGTACGGAGAGCTCTACCCAAATACAAGACTGCACATCCCGTCCCAACAAAGGTAATATATATCCAATACAAATTACTTGGGCTCATAAACACCTCTCTCAATATTCATACCAACTATGAATCTAACTATATATCCTATAGTTACAAGAGTTACAATATTTCACTCTCAAACCATACACATATTAAACTAAAGAGCTTTAATACATGTAAAACCATCAAAGCCACATTCCTATTTTCTTCTATAACTCGCCTCAGACAAGCCGTCCCTCGCACGCCTCCCGTACCGTAAAAAAGGGGGGTCCCACGACGGTGAGCTAATGCTCATGAAGAGAATCGCCTAAGCGGGCCACTCACCACCTAAGCTATGCAATGTTCCACTTAAACACAATACATCAAGCAAATGCATGATTATACTAATGTCTACATGACCAACTCCGCATTCCAGTCCTCACCGACTCCCTCACACTCGCCAATCCTCGCATGAGAATTATTAATTTGTTTATTTGTATCAATCTTCCATGTATATATATCAATCGGGGCTCGGCCCGACTTACTGATATATTATTTGTTTGTGGACTACTATCCATGTATATATATCAATCACGCCCGACGATTGATATTTTAATTTGCTTTTGACTACCCTCCGATGAATATCAATTGGGCCGCCCGACGATTGATATTTTAAATTTGACTAATTCCTCCGATAATTAATGTTTTTAGGACAACCTCCAACCTTTTCTCTAGATTTCATCTCATGCACTCACCCTATAATCCTAGGGTGTTCCACAGTATATGAATGCATGTATGCGCTCCAATACAGCCTAATCACACGCAAATATATAAACATGAATATACTCGCATAACTAAATCACACAATCATGTTATGCAATTTCCATAACTCATACATCAAAATTAGCTCACGGCTAATGATCAAACACGAGCAATTTAATTTAAATCACTCGACTAAACACATATTTTCACAAAATATATTTTTGTGTCGACTATTCCTAGAATCAAAGAAAACCCCAGGGTTTACTGCTCCAACACTCAACGTCACCTGGCTCACTTTGTGAACTCCGACCACGGCCATTCCCGGCCTTTTCCAAAACCAATACATGATTTAATACCAAATCACCTAAATTTGACAACCTAATCGGGCCGTGGCACTACTACCGCTCCAATGGGTACTCAAATTCATATCAATTCGGTCCTGCCTCGGGACTCCCATCAAACGGCCCTCACGGCCTCAATCGCCTCAAACATTTGCAAAGTATTTAAAAGAGGGAATAAAACTAAGTAGGAGAAACCCTACCTCTGAGCTCATTAAAAACTCACAAATCGGAGTCCACGCGTAGCTTGCCCGCTGTGAGAACGCCTTTCCTTCTCATCAAGATCGCCGACGGCCTGATCGCAGATTTCTAGAGAGAAGTACTCTCTCTAAAATTCTCTCAAACTGAACTCAAAGTGCATCTCCCCAATTTTCACGTTTACTCTTTATTATTCGAGTAAAGATGAGCTCATGTTCACTAATTTGTCATTTCAGACTTAACTTTTCCGAAAATGATATTTATGTCCTCTTTCCCAGATTTGATATTCGGCTCTACTTCGGTCGTCCATTTTCATCATTTCTCTACTCATACCACCTATGGTACATGAGTACGTATATGTGTGACTTTCGTCGATCAAAATCATTTTACAAGACTTCAAACGCGATGCCTCAACGTGCCAACTCCGATCGCCCCGAATTCAACTAAATTTTACGTGCTAGCTAGATTTCGCCATGGCATTTCCATTCCAACGCGAAATCTTTTTTCATCTCGAGATCTAGAGAATAAATTCGATTTTTTAACCGAATTTACAATTCTTGTAATTGAACATTACGTATTTGCCATTTTTCCGTAAATTGGAATTCTCGGTCTTGCTGCTGGTGCAGGTAAGGTTTATTTATCGTGTTATGAATGGGTCGTGAACTCGAAAAAAATGGGACAAAGTCCAAGGTAGAGATTCATGAGTGTAAAATGATCAAATGATAAATTACATGTTTCGCGGAGCAAGTCATGTATCTCTGTGCAGAAAGTCCCAAATGTTATTCCACGGTTAGACATGAATCCCGACGATGTAAGTTAGGTAATGTTGAAAAGGTGTGTGGGCGTCCCACGGTGTAAGCCCGGGAAACTGCGGCCCACAAAATAAAGCCGAAAAGACTATAAATAAATCGATGTCAGTCTAAATGGTTAGTCATGGTATAGTACACAGATGACTTGTTTTAGTCACACTCTGCGCCCAAGTGTGAGGAGTTTGTTGTGACTCAGGTGGTGAGCATGAGGGTCATCTCATGCATGATACGTACATTTCATATAATATAATAATCAGACAATGCGCATTGTCGTTTATACGTCATTGCATATGCATTTTAGGTGGGGAGTAACCCTTGTAGGAAAACTTTCATCGGGGCTTTGCTCACTCCTGGCCGTGGGACCCCTTCGTGCACAGTATCACTTCCAGGAGACTAATTCAAGAGGTAGCTTTTGGAGAAGAAAGCCGAAATGTGGCTTCTTAAGTAAATATTTTAAATATGTATAAATCTTTTGTAGAACAAGCATGAAAACTATGAGAATATAGCTGGTATATTTATTTCAGTATTTGCTCAGCCCAAGAGGCTATTTTATCAGTATGCATCTTTGTGGATACGAGATGTATAGATTTTCCGCAGGTTGATTTAGTGCAGCTTCTAACGGACCCCCGGGTTTTGGGGCGTCACAAAGATCACTTCCGTTTCCACCACTACTAATATCGGAGGGTCAGCTCATAAATTAAAAACAAATATTTTGTTTGAAAATAATGTTTCTATACGTAGCTTAGGTAAGTGTGAGGGAGTCAGGCGACTCGGGTATAAGTTGATCATGTAGACATTCAAGTAGGATCAAGCATTTACTTTAATGTGTGTTTTCTACTGAGCATTGCATATACTTAGGTAGAGAATAGCCAATTTGTGTAGTGATTCCACCATCGGGCATTAGCTCACCCTGTCGAGGGAATTATATATTTCAAAGTTCGTGGAGTGTATCAGAGACGGCCTATCTTAGAGGCCGATTTTGAAGAGCCGGGTTGTGGCTTTGGTGTTATATTTTATACATGTATTAGAATTTTGAATCTTAATATATGTTGTATAACAAAGAATTATTAACTCTGAAACCATGAGATATATATTTGGTTTGGATGTATTGATGAGTATTGGTTTATGGGCCTAAAAGGCCGTTTTTACTCATGTGATTGATGTTGGGACAGGTTATGTATTATGGGTAGAGCTCATCGTACAAAGAAGACTCTGCCCGATGTTCGTGAGTCGGGTCGGATTACCTGACATTCATGAGTATTCCGCAGGTTGACGGGTAGTCAATCTGAATTTCTCGAGTTTTAGGGCATGCTAGGAGCATACTGCTTAAGTTAATTGCTTAGAAGCCACAAGGTACATAACACCATGTTGGTAGGTGGGTATTTGTTTTTATATGCCAACAATCATATAATTTTTATGAAAGTATAGTATGAGTGTGTTGCAGATAATTGGAAAATCAAAGAAAATAAAAATTTATATGCATTTATTATGTTTGAACAAAAATATATACATGGAGCAAGAGGGAATGTCTAAAGGAATGAATGAAAGTAAATATCGTGATAAAGAGAGTGATAAAGTGAGAGCCATATGCATGAGTTAAATAAATAAAATAATGATGAATATTAAAAGCAATTAATGATGAATGTTAAGAGCAAAAACAAATATTTAAATAATTAAAAATAAAACCTTAGAACTCCGTGTCAGAATGAGTAAGCAAAATGAGAATGAAAATATGATTAGACATGAAGCAATCGAAACTGAGAAATGGGAAACTGAAAATAACATAAAAATCAAACTTTGGGCAAACAATCCTGGTAAAATCCAACTATAATATAATGAAAACGTATTGCAAGAAAAATATTTTCAATTTAAAATGATATTTATAAAATTATTTACTATAAAATATAAGTTGTAAATGTAAAGTTATAATTGTAAAATATACTTTCATTAAATATGGGAACTGAAGCAAAAGACATTTAAAATTAAGAATAAGTTAATTATTTTAATTTACTAACAAAATTATTTTTAACTTTAAAATTGATATTAAATTATTCGATCAAACACACTTAATAGGTATAATAGTAAAATTTAATACTTATTACTTAATAACTTCAATTGACTTTAAGTTAAATTATGTTTTAGTTGATATACTTATTACTTATTTTTTATTTTAAGTATTAAAGTCATTGTAAACCTATCATTTTATCATATTGGCACATACTTTCTAAAATCTACTAATATGTACCTTATGTTACTTCATTATAAATTTAGAAATACTATTTTTGATTTTACTTCATACATCTCTTGGAGGATGGTTATGGAACTCAACTCATTATTTTTTATTTCCATTGTGACACCTCTTGATGGATACAAGTTATGGAACTCTTGTTATTGACTTATGAATCTAATTTAGAATCCTCTCTAATTTTATTTAAGCTTTTTTATATTTCAATCTTATTTGAATTCTTGAAACATTTATTTTTATAAGACAAATTTGTAATTCCAAATTTATGGATAGGAATTTTTTGGATCATGACGATCCAATATGTTAGTCTAATTTAATAATAAGAAAATGATATTTATAAATGGAAATAATTGAAAATAATTACTTGTAAGAAAGCACCAGACAATATATTACTATTTAAGGTATAATGAGAATTAAATATGGACAAAAGTAAAATCTATTATAGTTGTTATACTTGAAATCGACTTATTTGTTGTAAACATATCGTTAAATAAAAACAAATATACAACATAAATTTTAGTGAATCATATGAAGCTGATGTGCAAAATAAATATGAACTTTTCATTTTTTAGAAATTAATTTATAAAATTTAAAAATAATTCACTCCCATGAATATTTATTAAATTACTAAATTAGGATTTGTTGTATTATAATATATTGGTTTAGGTTTAAGATTATAAGAATAGGTTATTATGAATTTCAAGTTTCATAACTAAAAATTAAATTCTTAAGTTATATAAGATTATAAAAAATGGGCTTGTTGGAGACCCATTCCACACCCTACCATGCACTGAATACATCCCATCAATAATCTCCATCCCTTTCATCAGATTCTTAATTACAAAGGTTGTCGATTTTAAAATTACGCTAACCCATTACCCTAGGAGAAAGTACGACATGATAGTCTCTAAAAAAATCCTGCTAGCCGTGACTCATACCTATCCTTTCAATTATCATCAAAACCCATGCATCTCTCCATCACTTCACCTTTAACAATTTTTTTAGTGTTTGCTCTGCTTCCATTACACGCCCCTCACACCACCAGGTGAGGGCTTCCTACGTCAATAAGTACGTAGAGATACACAATCATGGCTAGGGTTTTTCGTAGCCTGACATTTTGATACAAGGCTTGTTGAGAAGATATATAAAATGAAGTATTTTTAGGTAGAGATGTGTAAAAGTTAGCACAATGTGTGTGAGCACAGGAGTTGTGGGAGTTTAAGAGAGGGTGGAAGCCAGAGAGACAACAAGAGAAGTGGAGGAATGGAGGAAAGCAAGGAGAAAAAGATTCAAGAGTATTAAAATGAGGCTTTCTGTAAGCAATGATGGTCTCTGCCTATTTCAATCACATCACTTTTTTTCTTCCTTTCATGCCGACATTGGTGTTGTTTGTTTGGTGTGAACAAATAGGGCCGTAAGATTATTTAGTTTAACTGCTATTTGCATGCTTTCCATGTTTTAGTTCTTAGTTTCCGCTTGGGATTAAATGATGTATAATTCACTGATACTTAAGACGATGATTGATGCCTTCCTCGAACTTGATTTTACAAATCTGGCTTCAGAAATACCAGTTATGAGTTGCTTTAAATTTGTGAAATTCAGTTTTTTTGATAAAGGTGATCAGATGCTTACTGTGGGCACAAGACTACCTATCAGATTGATGCATTATTTGAAGTGTTGCAATGGTTTCAGATGATAATTCTTGTCACAAGAATATTGAAGGAG
The DNA here is from genome assembly GCA_016808115.1 of Tetrastigma voinierianum. Lineage (NCBI taxonomy): Eukaryota > Viridiplantae > Streptophyta > Magnoliopsida > Vitales > Vitaceae > Tetrastigma > Tetrastigma voinierianum. The sequence continues at coordinate 97,349 of JAEQBH010005336.1, read as the reverse complement.
CACTTACGCAGTGTCGTATGAAGCCATGAAGACTATCCAAAACCCCATGGAACAACCATTGGTAGTTGAAGATCTTCCTGCAGACCATCATATTTCACCCATGCTCGAATCCCACCCGTGTGGATATTCTGCATGGGCATCATGGCCATCTTTGGTACAAGTGGACGAAAGCGCTCTCAAAGGGGGGTGCGAGCAGAAGCATGTACTGTGGCCATCCCATTCCCATACTTGATGACATCTAAAAATTGATTTTTCTAATTCGGTACACAGAGATCAAAGGGAGTTTTCCTAAATCGACTTTTACCTGGTACATCTCGGCCATTACTTTGTATATGTCTTTATGTATCTTCGCTTTTATAGCTTCATTTATTTTTTACCTAGTTTATTTACCTTATCTTATTATTTATAAAACGAATGTCCGTTATCTTATTATTTTATACTTTTATTGAATGGCATAGATTTAATTTTTTCCCAAGGAAGTTCTTCAAGTTTGGGAGAACACTTTGATGATTGTAAAGATCCATTAAAATCTTAAATTATAAATATAATGAAGAACAAAGAGGGGTTTAAAATTTGAATCCATATTTTAAATTTTGTTTTAGTGGGATGAAAACAAAAATGGGGTCACTCACTTGAAATTGCATCTCATTGGAGCATTATTTTATTGATGCCTAATTGAAACTAATAGGGCTTCCTTCTAAGATGTTATCATTGGTATATTACATATTAAACTGTGTCTTTGTTAGAGGTCTCATAATGCATATAAATAACTGAGATAAACAATACGCATATAAATAATTGAGCAAAATTCCGATGACAAATGTAATAATGGAAAATGGGGCAAGAGACAATAGAGAAGAGAGTATTTATTCTTACTCAATCTTGGGTGATAATATAATGACTATCCATCAATTAAAACATATGAAGATTGCAAACAAGAGCTTGAATTTTCAATTTTCATTTTCTTATTTACTAGAAAATTGAAGTGGTGTGTGATGATAGATGAGTCCCCCTACCCTATCATGCAACTGAAGTTGCTTAACAGCATGGTCTTTGGAGAACCAATGTGCTGGACTAGGATTTTGTTGAGAACGGTTTAAGTATCTTGCATCATTCTCCCACGTACGGTGATAAACCACTTGCATGGCCACCTTTCCGCAGGCCATGCCCAATGTCGAGTACGACCATGAACTCCATCACATTGCTACATATAGAAACCAATCATAACATTGTTCACTGCTTCAAAAGGGTTACTCCACATTACAAAAGAAAGGCTGCGACACATTGTTCATCGTCAAAATTTCACCTTTGCTAAAAAAGAAAGTCATAATTGGGGACCAAATTGGTCACTCAATATGTTTTGGGGTCGGGTTCAAACATGGAGTGACTGAAGCAATTTGGAATTTAGTTGTTCATGCAATTTTATATGATGAGCCCTTATGCTTTGAAGGCCACGTACAGTTGAATGGACAAGGGCAAGAGATCACCATAACCACATGCAGTTGGGAAGTTGTTTCATATTTTTTGTGTCTCTTCTATACCCGATGTACATATGTGTGCCTCCTTTTTGTTAGTAACCTTTAGTTAGAGTTTTTGTTTGCCTGTCCAAAAAAAAAACAGCTCATATAAAAGCTCTACCAATGTCAATAGACTTGAATGTTTTTCTGTGTGCCATGTTTTCTATGAAAAAATCATGCTATCATGAATGGTGGATCTCCTCATTCACAAACAATACTGTTGAAACTTCTTGTTGAAACCCAACAAGTTTATAGTGCATGAGCTCTTGAAGAAAGCAAGGATTTCATCCTCGGCGGCTTAATTAACACTGAAACAAATCATAATTGGAAAAGCATGGAAAAACCAACTCAAAGTCGAATAACACTTTTAAAAACAAATCATAATTGTAAAGCATGGAAACTCTAATAATAGTGCCAAAATTCTATTTTTGTAGGTTTTGCTAATCAATTTTAGCCCTAATTTTTATGTAATAGTTAAACTGAATATTAACATGAAGCGACGGCATTTTGTTACTAAATTTTGTTTTTAATCGTTTCCGAAAGATGATTTATTCCGACTAAAACTAGCTTTGAGATATGAAAATCTGAACAGAAGAGAGGAGATTGCAACCGTGCGAAATTTGTGAAACTGATGCAAAATTTGAACACAGATGGCATTTTCTGATAAGTGCGTACAATCATACCAGACGGCCACACGCCGATGCGAATTTCGAACTAGTGCGAATTTTCACTTGTGTGAATCACCTGAAAGTTAAATTTCGCATTGGTGCGAGGGCCTTAATCGTGCGGTAAATTTTAAAATGTCCAATTTTTCGTGATCGTCACTTTTGATTTTCTCGCACAACAACTTACGCCCCTCCAAAAATATTAGTTTGTTGTTTTGTTTTTCCTTATCCCACTTTTACCCTCCTGTATGCGATCTTTCGTGGGTATATTGGTATTTAAACTATATATAAAGCTCAAGTACTTGTAGATTGGCGAAGTTGATTTTGAATCCTTGCTCTTTGTCGGAAAAAGAATCCACCTGTAAGTTCTCCAGCCTACTTTTCGTCAAGCATTTTTTTAGTTGCTTTTATTTTAATTTATTTTATTTTGCCTTTGCTTTCTTAACATCCTTGAGGATGAAGTTGGCTAAAACCCCTCCATCCTTCAAGTGAGGGCTACGAAATCTTCGCTCATAGATAAGTATTTATTTCTGTATTTCTTATAATAGGTTTAAATCTTTGATGTAACTTGGTTAACCTTGCTGCTTTTATGCTGATAGTCAGATTTTATTAGTTAATATGTGTGGCAGATTAGGAGATAGATTTTCATTTATTTTATTTTCTTGGTGTCTAGACACCCTTGATTATGGTTGGGTAAATCCCCTTCATCCTTTAGTGGAGGCTTACTGGTACAGGTTTCGAGGCAAAATGACTGCATCATGCCATATTATTATTTATGTCCGCATTTCTTATAACAGGCTTCAAATATCTTTGATTAATCTGTTGAACCTGTACTTCTGGTAAGCTTTATGCTTATTAGTTGTACTGATTAGTCACTTAGGTGATTTTTAGGAGATTGATTTTCATTTATTTAATTTTCTGGTTTCTAAACATCCTTGAAAGTATGGTCACAAATCCTCCATCTTATGAGGGTAAGGGTCAGGTTTCAAGGGTCAAACATTTTGGTTCTCTTATATTAGTATTCATTTTCTGTATATCTTAAGTAATAGGTTTAAATCTATTGATGTACCTTGCTATCTCACATTTTAAGCTTTGCTTATTAGTTGTCATTTATTAGTTAATATAGGTAGATTTTTAGGGATAGATTTTCATTTATTTTATTTTCTGATCACAAGCAATCTTCTCCATCCTTTAGAGGAGGCCTACAGGGTTTTGAGGTCAAATGACTGTTCCATATATTAGTATTTATGTCTCAGATTTTATAATATGTTTAAATCATTTGATGTACATCGTTAACCCGTACTTATGTAAGCTTTTGTGCTATTAGTTGTCATTATTAGTTAATGCAGGTAGATTTTGTAGAGATAGGATTTCATTTATTTTATTTTCTTGGTTTCTAAACATCCTTGAGGATGAGTTACTAAACCCCTACTGCTCAAGAGGAGGGCTACGGGGTTAGGGTTTTGAGGTAAAATGACGATTCTCATATATTAGTATTTATGCTATGATTTCTTTATAATATATTTAAATCTCTTTGATTACTGCAATCATACTTGGCAAGCTTTATGCTTATTGTCATTTATTAGTTAATGTAGGTAGATTTAGAGATAGATTTTCACCGTCTTTAACATTTATGTCCATTAAATGCTATATTTGAAAAGGAAAATTATTAGGGTTCGTTTTGATAGCAAAATGAAGAATGAATATAAATATAGGTTCTTCTCAGTGATGGAGGTCCACATTTCTGTAACAAACCTGTACAGATAATCTCCTATCTTCTCCTATCCAAGTATGGTGTCAAGCACAAGGTGGCCACCCCTTATCAGGGGACCAAGTCCTACTCTACGACTCCAAACTCCACTTTTTTCTGGGCAAGCTAAAATCAAGATGGATTAGACCATTCATCATTCATCAAGCATACCTCAATGGTTCAGTAGACCTGATCAACCTAAATGATAATAGAGTGTTCAAGGTCAATGGGTAAAGAGTGAAGTCTCTATGTCATGCAAAGATTAGCTAGAGGAGAGTTCCCTCATTGACCGTCCATGAATCCAAAAGGGCTACCTGAGAGGGAGTGATAACTCCAATTTTTAGTTGAATTTTGTTTTATAAATATTTATTTAATTATTTATTTATTTTTATTAGTTTTGTTTACTACTTAACTTCCTTAATTTGGGCTTACTTCTTGGTAAATTTTCTAAATAACTCTTTGCACATTCTACAAGTTTTGGTATTTTGTCATACAGTGTAGCAAGCACGTCACCTCTCCATCTCCTCCCTTATTCAACATGGCTAGACCCGTGGAGGATACACCTGCAGCCCCGGGTGCGGCCCACCCCCGCCACCGGGACACAGCCTCCTACTACAACTAATGTCGTATCCCATGCTCCCATTCCCACGGCCTCAGACATCGCACGGACAATGCAGGGTCGGGTCTTCTACCATCTCCTCGACCGTCCGCGGGCCCATCGAGAGGTGTGGCCTGCACATCGACCCGGCGAGTCATCTACCTTAAGGTCACAGAGCCCCATTCACACATGTCCAGTGGCTTGATGACCCCGCACGCCTCCTCTGCTTCATCATTCGGCGCCCCTCTTCATCATGCCCCATTACGTAGTAATTCGTATCGTAGTACTGAGCAGCACTACGAGACATATTATGATCTTCCATCTTAGTCAGCATCCCAGCTTAGGGATCTGTTAGAGTGTGCAGCGGTACTCCCTAGAGGCTTTTATGATTCCGCAACAGTTCTTCTACCCCCGGGTGGTCATTGAGTTCTACTCATACTATGACATCCAGAGTGCCTAATCCCACTGTTATCCACTTCTCGACTGGATGGCCGCGAGGGACATCACAGCCGCCGGGAGACAGGCACACAAGATTCCATTTCTCACGCCTCAAACCCACCCCGGCGACATGCCATGGCCCTAAATTCTCTGCTCCAGAGAGATGGTTCAAGTATATCCAGATGCAATGTTGTGGTTCGCTCTCTTCCCGAGGCGCTCCGAGCATGCTCCTGCATCGACCACATGCATCGCGATCTAACATCTTTCCACTCCAAGATATTATGTAGCAAGAGGAGATATCCCGGGAAGCTCTATACCACATTCAGGGGTTACCTGGCTCAACCCCGCGAGCCTTCTCATGACATCCTTGCTCCACTTTGAGGACAAGGTTCATCGCTGAAACCTGACCCGAGCTGAGGCCACCTCATGTTCCCGAGAGGTCGCTTGCCAAATATTGAAGCATTCGGTTTTCCCGAGGAGCCACGATCGAGCGCCGCCAGCTCATGAGACATCGCACGCCAGATGTGGCCACGCCCCGCCTCTGCCTGCAGATTCTCACCTCAGACATAGCCGAGAACATACGGCTTAACCATCCAACAGAAGATACAGAGGAGCCTCAGATTGCATCATCGCCAGCCTAGTAATTACCATCGAATCCCCGCACCTCCACCCACAAAGAACAGAGGGACCTAGTACATCAGCTGCACCACCACCTAGTACATCAGCTGCACCACCACCACCGCAGCATATCTCCATATCCACCCGGGATTTTCTCGTCATTATGAATGCAACCGCTTCCTTCTCACCACGCCAAGATCGCTTACGGCCGCCTGCACAACTTTAGCGCAGAGATGACACGCACGCAGGTCATTGCCGAAACCACGCCATCCTCATGCGCTTGCAAAGGTCACATGGGCCCCGCTCCTATTCCACCATAAGTAATTTACCTTTTCGCAGCAAGACGATTTACTCCACCTCCTCTACAAAGACTCAACCTCCGCTCCGTGTGAGGATAACCTTCCATCGATCGCACACCACCGAGGAGGTATCATTTCTTCTATAGCTCTCCCAATCCGAACTTAATTATCAGGAAAATATGACATTTTATCAGAGAGTTAAATGTTGAAAATGACTTTTATACTTATGCTTTTGTTACTATTTCTGAGCAAGCATATTTTGTGTTATTCGCTTGCCGCTTGTCTTGTTTGTAAGCCGTTAGTTGTTTTCCTTGTAGTTTACTAATTGGAGCCCATATTTCGACTTTTGATTTTGTTTTCTCTCCACTTTTGCCCTTATAATGCCTTTTCGAGGTATGTTGGTATGTTGGTATTTTACCTCATTTGGAGCATTATATAAGCTCAACCTTGTGGCACAAAAAAGGGACTTTTTGAACTTTGGATTTTGTGAAAACAAAGCACCGTAAGTTCTCCAAATTTTTCTTTTCTTGCATTTTTTTTCTTCGCTTTCATTTATTTTATTTTCGTTTTTAAACATCTGATGGTCACTAAACCCCTCCACGAGGCTGTATTAGGTTTTGAGGTAAAATAACTGCCTGATATTTAATGTAAGTATTGATGGGTATTTATGTCTCTATTTCTTATGATAGGTTTAAATCTCTTTGAGATGTACTCCTCGTTAACTCCGTACTGGCAAGCTTAGGTCAGATGCTTATTGCTAGATCCAATGAGATTTACATATCATTTATTGCTAATGTAGTAGGCTGTTTGGAGATAGATTTTTGATTAAGCCTGCACATTTATGTCTAATAAATGCTATATTTCAAAAGGAATATTATTAGGTTCAGCTTGATAGTTAAACAGTTTTGCTCAAGAAATGACTATAGGTCATCCTCCTAACGCAATGAAAAGGACCTGTAGAACCTCCTCATTCATTTTAGGACCAACCCTAGTAGCCCAATGCTTCAAGAAGTTCTTTTATATTTTTCTTTTTAATTTATTTCGGGGCCTTTTCTACCATCAAACCCACTGCTTACAAAACCCAAAATCCAAATTCATTTCACCATTTTAAATTTTTAATCAGAATCATTGCTACAAGAACCCATCCCCGAGTTCGACCTTAAACTATGTTATATTACAGCAGCTATGCTACGACAAAGGGAGGAATTCTAGGTTTATAAATCCTTTGTTGATTTCAGAACAACCCCATTGCGAATACGAATCACCTACCATATCATCAAAATCTACGTCTCATGAAGTGGGTCCTATTTAAGATCATCACTCGCCCCAAGACCGTAGTATCTTTTTCGTACAGTTTAGCTCACGAGCAACAAAATCGGATCATTATGAATCAAAAGAGGGAAGAATGGTTCTCATGGCTTTCTAGAACAAACCACTATTATTATAAGGGTCCGCCATCAATTGGGCTGAATGACATTTTTTTTTGTACAAAATGGTTTTCCCGACAACCACTATTCATTTATATGACCCCGAGGAGCAAAGTCGCAGGAATATGCTAATCATCTTAAAGGTCACAGAGGCCTTTCTATCCCCTTAACATATATATATAGATGTGAAGTTTTCACATTTTTGTAATTTTTTTTTCCCCGTCTTTTAAAATTATCTTTAGAAAATTATTTAAATTCAATTTCCATGTTAAAAATATAAATCAAGTTCTTGAAAGATATATATATATATATATATATATATATATATATATATATATATATATATATATATATATATATATATATATATATATAATATCATGTGAATATGCATTTAACTATTTAATATTTAATCATATAAATTAAGTAAAAGTGAAAATGCTCTTTTAGTTATTTTTTAGTAATTTTAAAATGACAATAGTTCTATTAATATTATTCTATTAAAATGATTTTATAAAAATTATTAAATTTTAATAAAAAGCAAAATAAATAAGTATATTTATTGGTCTTTTTGAAGATAATCACTTACCATAATTCATAGTAACATATATCCCTAATATTAATCTGTTTATGCCAATTGTAAGAAGTAATTAAAATTATTTGTATTAAGTACAATTTTAAGATGAACTAAAGTTTTTTTAAATATTATAAAGATATTTTGGGAGTAATAAAATTGCAAAGTAAATAGAACTTCTTAAAAAGGTGTTCAATATATCCTTTAATAAAACCTCAATTCATGTTGAAATTATATTCTTTAATAAACCTAAAGTGATATTAACATTAATATAAATGATTAATATATAATCCAATAAGCTTCATAACAAATAATTAACCTCCTATTCACAAAATTTTCATATGCAGTGTTGAAAAAAAAATTAAAAGTAAAATTTTCAATATATATTAAACTCAATCTTATAGACTTTAAAAATAATAGCTTGCTAAATTCACATATGAACATATTAACTAGATATAGACGCAAAGCAAAGTTTTTATAAATGTTGTATATAATTATAAATCACTCCCAAATTTAGTAAATTCATGTGTTATTATTTTTTTCCACGTACTCGACATATATAAATATTAATCTAATGGCACTATAATTTTGTCAATCAATCATCTGTAAATTATGGAATTAAATACACTATTAGAAGGTATGTCATTATTACTTTGAAGTAAGTTGTATATGTCATAATTGCTAATTTAAATACACAATGTTGACATATATAGTCATATGTCAAGATAATATATGTCAAGAATTGCATTTTTTCTTGTAGTGTTTGTGAGTCGATCAACTACTACCCAAATGTCGTCATGTCTCTGAACTGTGGGAGGGAGTTTGAATACAAAATCCATTATAATGCGCTCCCATTTCCATTCTGGGATGGGTAAGGGTTGCAGAAGTCCAAAAGGCTTTTGTCTCTCTGCCTTCACTTGTTGACAGATGAAGCACTTAGATACATACTTAGCAACTTCTCTTTTCATCCTTGACCACCAATAATATTCCTTCAGTGTACGGTACATCTTAGTACTACCGGGGTGCATAGCATAAGCAGAACTATGGGCTTCCTCCAATATTTGCCTTTTTAACTCTTCAGTTGCTGGAACACAAAGCCTAGAACCAATCACCAAGGCTCCGTCGTCTCTAATAGCAAAATCCGATTGTTCTCCTTCTCGACTTTCTTTTCTCATGCTCATCAAATAGGATCTTCTAGTCAGGCCCTTCCTCGAGAATACGACCACAAGTATCACCGTGAGTTGGAAACTAGCGCGCCTCAAGCATGCATCCTCAACTCAACACCCAACTCGCAATCCACCATCAATGGAAGTTGTAAATTGTCTCGCATATAAGCCAAAGAGCCTATGACTTCTCGTCAAGGCATCCGCCACTGCATTCCTGGCCTTTACATGGATGGTAGTCGATAGTGCAATCATAATCCTGGCACTCCATCCACCTCCTCTCGCCTTATGGCTCAGAACATCTAACAAGTCGCTTCCATACAAGTAATGCCTCCAAGTCTTCAATGCTAAAATACCAGTTAAAGTTCTAAGTCATGAGTGTGGATAATTCACCGTGTTTCTTCAATCGGTCCGAAGCATACGCCTACAACTCTCTTATGTTGCATCAACACAACCCAAACTCATGAAGCACGTCAGAACCTCGAACCCCTCATGTTCTCCGGGCACGTCAAAACAGAGCCACACACCCTTTCCTTCAAAGTGTTTTGAAGCTTCCTCACACCTCGCCACTCAAATTTAACTCCTTCCTAGTCAAACAAATGAAGTGGTCCCCGCTATCTTTGAGAACCCCATGAACCCCGTAATACCCCGCTAATCCCAGAAACTTCGCACTTCACATCGTAGTTGGTTGCTCCTTAATTTGCCATCGCTTCTACTTTCCGAGGATCCACATAAATGCCATCAACGTAAAACCATATGTCCGAGAAATCCCACTTCTACCAACCAAAATTCACATTTACTCAACTGCATACAACTAAGATTACCTTGTGCCTACAACACCAAACCCAATGTCTTCTCATGCTCCAACTCGCCGAAAGCACACCAAGATATCGCCGATGAAGATAATGACAAACCGATCTAAGTATGGACTAAGACCCGATTCATCAAATCCATGAAGTCACGGGCATTGCGGAGTTCGAAGACATCACTGTGAAACTCATAATGCCCATATCTCGCCCCGACGCCGTCTTCGGGAATGTCCGATTCCCTAACTTTTAATCGATGGTACCCCGACCTCAAGTCAATCTTGAGAACACTCTGCACCTCGAGCCGATCAAATAGATCATCAACTGAGGCAAAGGATACTTGTTACGAATGATGACCTTGTATTCAACCTGTCTATACCATACACAACCTCTAAGTATCATCCTTCTTCTTCACAATAACACCTACAGCTTCCTAAGGTGAAATATCGGGCCTAATAAATCCCCTATCCACTACCTCTCTTGTAGCCGAAGCCTTCAACTCTTTTCAACTCACTTATGCCATTCTATAAGGTGGTAAAGAATGTGAGCTGTACTGTGACTAAATCACGGGAAAATTTATTTCCTCGTTCCGGAGGCAAACTCCGGGAAGATCATCAGAAAAAACACATCCGAAAGTCCTCACCACTCGGTACATCCTCTCTAATCCCACTTCACTATGAGTGCCAACCACATGAGTCAGATACTCCCTTTACAACCTTTTTGAAGTAAACATTCAGCGTAAATGGCCGAAATCAAACCCGAAGGTGCTCAGCCTCTTCCATAGAAGATCACGCAATGTAGTCCCCGTCGCCTAAATATCACCTCCCCTACTGGAACAATCCACTTAAAGCATAGTTTGAAGCAAAGTCAATCCATCCAAGAATTCAAGACCTAACCCCTACAGATCTATTACTATCAAAACTGGCTTCCATAACTTGGTCTCAATAGAAAAACAAACAAGCTACCCTTACATTCCGACAAAGATGAGACTCTCCTCGTATGCAAGCACCCTAAACCACATCCCAAAGGAACTGGAGTCATCCCGACTCGTGCAACATACTCACGTGAAATAAAAGAGTGCAGCCCCGTGGTCACGAGCACACATGCATCGTCACTGGGCACAGACAATGCACTGCCATTAACGTCGGTGGCCTCGTGCCTCCGCCTCGGAGCCAAGCATAACCCTCGCCTAGTGTGGTCGCCTTCATCTCGCCGCCGCGGTGCATCTGCCCTGCGGCAAAGGTTCACCCGAGGTCTCGCCGCCAGGTATCTGCCCTCCAGCCAGCCAGCCCGCTGAACCGAGTACCGGTACCAGATCGTAGTTCCGGCCGTGATTCCTCGGCGCGCCTCCTCTTGAAATGTCCCGCTCGGCCCGCATCGAAAGTATACGCGTATCCCACCGTACGGTCCATCGCGAATTTCGCCGCGAACACTACAAGTCAACGAAACCGCCTCGGCTCGCAGATTTCTTAAAAAGTGGCTAACGCCACTACTCACCACCAAACTAACCTCGTATGTCCACCCTCAAAACCCGCCATCGCTGGTACTAATGTCCGGGTCTCCCACCGATCCCCATCGTCAAGATCCAGAAATAAATACCCTCTTAGATGATCCCCGACCGGCTCCCAAAGACAATCCATCGTATGATCGACGCTAGTCCTACGTGATCGTGGTCCTGGTTCTCCCACCCCAGCAAAGATTCTCATCAATTCGATACGCGGATGATCGGAACCTCGAGAGGCTCAAAGCTATCAAACCACCAATCCATCGAGAAACCTCTCTTCCATCGACTTCATCCGCAACCAAATTGGGACAGAACCATGGCTCTCCCGAACCTACGCTCATACTAAACCGTCATGCTACTCCCTCGAAAGTGAGCTGCCCAAACTTCTGCCTTTAGTCTCAACAAAGGCCGGGGGTAAAACTCAGCAGAAAGCAACTAATCGCGGCCCAAGTGTGACGCTTCCAGTCCCTCTCATACGCCCACCACTTCCTTGCATTACCCCTGAGCAGAAACCGCCTATCCCGACTTATCCTCATCCGCATTAATCGTGATACCTCGCCCAAAATCTTCTATGTGTCATCTAGCCAGATAAAGCCACCATGGGATCCGTGGGATTATCAAAACCCATTGCTCTAAGTTCACAGCCCGATCAACAAGAATACTAATAAACCCACTCCTTCCGAGTGATCGAGCCACGTCGACACAAGATTCTCTCATAAGTAGTGCATCCAACTTTCCATCGGTTCGGGCCCTACGCTTACCTCCGGCGCCATCAGAAGAAAAAACCGCCAAGAATAAATGAACAGTAATTAATTTTTAAGGATAAGGTGAGGAAGGCATATTGTAAACATCGGATGAGTCGCGACAACAATATACAACCCCATGAATTTAGGAACCTAGAGCTCATACCGTCACAAGACCACCCGATACCCTCCCCAGGATTCCCAGAAACCTGGCTAGTGAAGTCCCACTCGCACAATCCATGGGGAACGCCCCAATGGAACCCCACTTTAAGAAAGAAAGTAAACACATGCATTAATATAATACTCAACATATAAAAAGATCCACAAATGAAATTCAACCACAACCGACCTATCTTAATATTTTCCAATATAACTACAACACATAATAAAGATTCATACGAAGTTCAATACTTCAAGACGAGCGCTCTAAGAGTGTTTCATAATTTAAAAAGAAAGGAAAATACATAAGTCCAATAAAATAAAGACAGATAGATAAGGTTGAATACTGCAGCTGTTGCAGAAGAGTGATGTAGGAGCTGGCGTGAGGTGGTAGGTCCCTTACGAACCGCTCGACTCTAGGAACAAGATTTAAACAATAAACGCGTGAGATAATAAATCTCATGAGTGGTATAATTTATAAGAAAATAATGTTTTATTTTCGAACATTCATTCTCTCAAGACTTCACTTCCAATATTTTGCAAGGTTCCCCTGCTAGGAAATCATTTCAAAACTCCAAACTTATACCCAAGTCAATATGAAATTCATGCTAAAAATTTAACCGATATCTTTATCAAGAACCTTATAACCTGGATTTATTCACAACATAAAATTGAGCATAAGATATATATGAACCATCATGTCGTAAAAATAATCATGAAAAATACAACAACCATAAATATTGAATGGTTATCTTTACCGTAAACCAACAATGCACCGCACTACACCATAGTAAACCGTCTGCAAACCCAACCTCACGACAATCGCGGCAACACAAACCTTCTGCAAACCCGACATCACGTGGCAACTACGTCTTCGTAAGCCCGACATCACGTGGCAACTAATAAACCTTTCCAACGATACCGCATTTTAATCATTTCACAAAGTCTCAAAATTCATTTCTTAAATCAATAACTTTTCAAAATGGTTTTAAACCCCAATTCATGTACCAAAATGTTTGAATACCAAAAATTTATCCATAAACTCAGTAAAATTTCCAAATATTTAAAATGTTGACAAAATTCACATGAAATGATAACTTGTTTATATAAAAACAGATAATTATATTTACGTATAATCAACTGCTCGAATTAAATAAGTTATATATATAATAACAACTAAAATTATATATCATAATAATACCCAAAGCATTTAAACATGTAAACCACTCACGTAATTACGTATGCTCGCCCCGTCCTGCGATCGTCTCTGTAGTTCGGGCCGTGAGGCCTGTGAATATAACAAAATACCATTTAGGCTCCATTAACTAAGCCAAAGATATCGGGATGCCCCAAAATGTCTAAGGATAATTCTAGAACTATGAAACTATTCCTATCGACTTCGATAGGTCCTAATTATACAGTTGTACCCTGAAGACATGGTGTACTCAAAATTGGGGCTTTTTACCCGGAGGCTAATTTTTCAAAATTGAACCCTCCAATAAATCATAAAAATATCCACTTCACTAATCCATCTTCAATTTTGGGCTCTAATTTGACTAGTGGTGCCCAATTTTAGTCCAAACCTTTTCGGTAATTACCCGAAATGACCCAAAATTGGAAAACTAACCAAACGACGTCCAAAATTTGCAAGTAAACTTTATCAACGGAAAGTTTCAAGAGACCAGGAACACAAAGAAGATTCTTTACCTTGGTCCAACAAATTAGTCGTGGTGGCTAAAAACTCGATCCAACCGTCAATTAAACTTGTTTTCGTCAGATATTTCAAACGTGAGGAATCTGCGAAAGGACTACGGAATGAGTTCAGAGGGTCCAAAAATGGGGAAGGAGGTATGGCCTGCCTGAAATGGCCGGAAAATAGGAAACTGTGACCCACTGCATGGGCCGCCGCTCGCCGACCCGATTCGGGTGCGTCCGCGACGGTCAGTCGGAAACCCACTGGCGAGGCCGCCGCCTCCCTCCTTCTCCCTGGCTTGCTCGCTGCAGGCAAGGGTGGTCGGAACGCTTCTCCCATTGCCAAACCCGTTTGGCCTAAAAATGGTTCAAACGACCCAGTTCGGGGTCCACAAGCTGAGAATTTCTGTGGTTTCGAGCTCAAAATGAGTGCCAGCTAGGTTCTATTCGGGATGCAAAACTCGGTTTATATAGAGCCTAGGGTCGCTTTCGTGTAAAAACCCTAGATCGACGGACAATCGCTAAAACATCACTGCTTTGAACTCTCAGTCATAAATCTCTTTATCCAGAGTCGGATTTTAACGCTCAACCCGCCTATGAACTCGTGTCGATGAGGTCACTTAAATGGTGTCTACCAACCCAAAATTCTTCATTCTCGAAAAGTCAACTGGGGCCACATATCAATTGTTGTCAAACTTGGTCAAACGCTTTAAAAACTTGTATTATTTGGTACTGTCGTTACGTAACCGTGGTAAACTAAGAGTGCTTTCATGTTTTCAACGTTATTCACCGACATTTATGTGTTTTTGAACTCAGTTTAGATCCCTTCGATGCACTTTGGAATGATCTCAGATTTGATATCTAGGTTCAAAGTGATGCTTATTGCTAGATCCACTGAGATTCATTAGTTACCATCTATTATTAGTTAATGGAAGGTGAGTCAAGGAGATACGTTTTTACTGTCTCAGACCATTAATGCTCAATGAATACCATTTCCAAATGATAGTTATTTTGGGTTAGCTTTCATAGCTAAATGAAGAATCGGTTCAGGAGATAACTATAGGTCATCCTCCCCAACGCGAGGAAAAGACCCGAGAAACCCTCATTTGCCCTAGGAACCTAAGCCCAGCGACCTAACACTTCAAGGGAATTCTTTTACATTTTAACCTTTTTATTTTCTAGTTTTCAAACCATTACAACCATTTTTTTTTTATCAAACTTCTAACAAAATCAAAGAGAAATACTAGTGTAAAAACCTCAGTATTAGTCATTTCTACGAAGAAAACTCCATCTCCGTGACGAATCTCGAGCCACTAAATCAGAGTAGCAATGCCATGCCAGTAGGAGGTATTAGGTGAAGCAAATTTTGTTGATTCGTGAGGCCTTACGTGCATTTACACGAATCATCCGTTTAAGATCCACAACCATGTTTACTTAATATGGTGCTCTAAATATGAAATGTGATGTTGTCATGAGGTATTCCAAGGCTATACTATTACGCTCTTGGCAATCCAAAGATTCGGCTCATAACTTGTTTTTCTTTTGAACAATATAAATAGATAATCATTACATTTTTCTCATTCCTGCTAAGTTATTAAATCTCGTGAGAAACTTTTAATCCAATTAGGATTCATTAAAGAAAATTTGACAAAATATTATTACTCGCTTATGCTAGTAGTTGGCATTTATCCAATTGTTGGTTCAAATAGTGATGATTTTTAGTATAGGGGTACTCTATTTTTAAATTCTTCATCAATCCTTGTGGGAATGATATTTAATCATAATCCACTTATTACCAGATGACTGGGCACTGCAGTTGATTTAGACCAATTTGGATTTTAATTATAATATTATAGACAAACAATAGAAAAACAATTTTAACTGTCAGTCAAACAAGTTTTTGGCATTGCTGTTGGGGATTGTCTAGTCTCTAATGGCAATATTCCAACATGATTAATAAGCCGTCTATACAAAATCGGGCCAATCAAGTTTCGAAAGAAAAAAAAAGAAAAATAATGAAAAGAAAAATATAATAAAAAGAGAAAAAACAAGATTCCCTTTTTATTTGTCGCTGACAAAGTCCAATTTTAACTTCATCTAATAATTGTTGCATAAAGTTTTAAATGTCTTAACATTCTTTCCTTGCCTTTACTAGTGATTCACAGGAGGTTTCACGCGACAAACTTTTGTGAACTCTTACCGCTTGTCGTGACAATATTTTCTATATCACGACATTCCTTTTCTAGTCTGCCCTTTGTTTTTTCGCAACAATCATTTCTATGTCACGACATAATTCCAGTGTTTCTTCAAGATTTATGCTCATCTTTTGTAGTGACATATTTTTGTTATCGTGACAATGTTTAGCTATCATTTGCCTTATAGTTTGTCACGGACAAAGTTTGCATATAGTCGCTTACACACTTTTTCTACTTTCACATAATATGTCGTGGATAAACATTGAAATGCGTTTCTAAACATTCTTTCAATCGTTTTGCTTCCAATCAGACGCAGTCAAAGTTTGGAAATGTTATGATAAAGGTTCCGTTGCTTCCTTAAGAACCTTCAAAATTTGTCATGGCTAAGCGTCTTCGATTGTTTCACATTCCTTTTGCTGGTTGCCTTGAGTTTTATCGCGACAAAGGTGAAATTTGTCACGACATTCAGATTTTTCTGCCTTAGCCATTTTTGTTGCTTTTCTTGTTGATTTTTGCTTCTTTTCTCTAAATTCCCGCAAAACACAAATTTGGGTGAAGACTCCATTATTTTGTATTAAATTGAACTTTTAAGCCTCAAATATACATGAAAAATGGGCTTAAAAATAGATGAGTTTTACACTCATAAGTGGCGAGAGGTAGTCTTTATTTTCTTAGGGGCTATTCTAGCTATGTTGGGACTTTTGTCAAACACTGGGCGGTCACACTCTTTTCTTGAACTCAAATGGTGCTCAAACCACTCCCATTTGAGTTCAAGAAAAGAGTGTGACCGCCCAGACAAACCATGGTAACTAAACAACTTGAATTTGTTGAACTCTCTATGCAAAATGGAGGCTAAGGTTTGAAGTGGGAATGGTGGAATGAAATAAGTTGGAGAGTCAGGGACAAGAGTAGGAGGGTGATGGAGGGAAAATGGAGGATGATCGAATGGTGTTAGAAAGGTTTAGAAAAGAATGAAGATGGTGTCAGAAGAGAATAGTTGAAGAGATACGGAGGATGGTAAAATGAAAGGTGTTTGTTATTTAAAATTCATAAAATCGGGAAGACGTCGTAACATCAAAGTGCATGTCGCGATATGCTAGAGAGGTTTGGGAAGCGGGCTATTGGATGTCGCGACATCCAGGTTCGATGTCGCGACATACTCGAGAGTATGTTGGATTGTAGGATGCTTGGATGTCGCGACATCCAACTAATTTCTCAAATAAATGCCTCTTTGCCTTCAAACTACCATACATTGCTTCCAAACCCTATGATTCATCTTTCACTTCAAATACTTGTTCCTCATTTAAACTCTCTAATACAAGGTATTTACCTATTTTGTTCTCAAATTCCTAAGACTCTCTTTTATCCTTCTAAACTCGTTATTACTCATTCAATGTACCCACTTTCATGTTTCATTCCAAGATTGTCGAGACTTGACAAACACATCTGTTTATTAGAACCTGAAACTCAAACATACTAAAACAAACACATTAAACACACCTAGGATCCCAAAGCTAGAAAAAAAAAACCAAAAACAAGGTAATCAAAGGAAATAAACAAAAAGAGAGAAAAAGGATCCTCATAAAGCTTGGGTTAACTCCCAAGAAGTAGTAAGTTCAGTGTCACTAGCCCCAATAAATCCGCAATGCAAGGAGACATAGAAGACGAGCCATTACTCCTTTAGCTGAAATGTCTCTGCTTAAGGAAGTTCTTCTCCAAGGTAGTGGTTCACCCTTGGGACTCCAATCCATCATTTTGATCTCAAACTAATAGCACCATAAGGTGTGATGGAGATTACTGTATATGGTTTGGTCCATTAGGACTTGAGTTTACCTAGAAATAATCTCAGTTGAGAATTGAAGAGAAGCACTCTATCTCCCTCCTTGAATTCTTTTCGAATCACTTGCTTGTCATGCCACTTATTTGTTCTATCCTTGTAGATCCAAGCATTTTCATAGAAGTCATTTATCATCTTTTCAAGCTCATTAAGTTGGAGAAGTCTTTTTCCCTTGCAGCTAGTAAGTTAAAATTCAATTTCTTGATTGCCCAAAGTGCCTTGTGCTTGAGCTCAACTGGTAAGTGACATGCTTTATTAAAGACCAACCGATATGGAGACATTCCAATCGGTTTTGACGGTAATCCATTAAGTCTAAAGCGATCATCTAACATTAATGACCAGTCTTTTCTATTTGTGTTCATTGTCTTTTAATTAATACTTTTTAGCTCATAGTTAGAGATTTTAGCTTGGCCATTTTCTTGTGGATGATATGCCAAACTCCTTCTATGCTTGACCCCATACTTGGCCATTAGAGTAGCAAACACATTGTTACAAAAATGGGGTCCTTCATCACTAACAACGACTCTTGGTGAACCAAACAGTGTGAAAAAGTTCTTATGCACAAATTTTGTCATGGTACTTTCATCATTCTTTGGAGTAGCAATTGCCTCAACCCACTTTGATACATAGTCAACGGTAAGAAGAATATACAAATTACAGAAGGATGGGGGAAATGGGCCCTTGAAATCAATGCTCCACACATCAAATATCTCCACATCTAGTATATTATTCAAAGGCATCTTATTTCTCCTTGAGATATTACCAACCCGTTAACAACAATCACATCTCTTAACAAAGGAAAAACAATCTTTAAACAAAGTCAGCAATAAAACCGCATCAGAGTACCTTTTTGGAGATGTTTTTATTGCTCCAAAGTGGCCTCTAAAAGGTGAGAAGTGACAATGAGTTATAATTGCATCTTATTCATCTGAAACACATCTTCTCACCACTCTGGTCCGCACATTATTCGAAACAAAAAGAGGGTCATCCCATTAATAGAATCTCGCATCATAAAGGAACTTTTCATTTGTTGAGAATTTAATTCGTAGCAAAAGTTTACAAGGAAATTTACAGCCGTCCGTGATACCAAGGCTTAAGTGAAGCATCAACCATCAACATTTGTTCATCCGTAAAGAATCCCTTAATTTCCTTAGGTTCAGAATGTCACTGCTTTCTTTTCCAAATGGGATAGGTGATCGGTAACTACATTCTCTACACCCCTTTTATCCCAAATTTCCATACCAAATTCTTGGAGGAGCAACACCCAAGGAATGAGTTGAGGCTTTGCATATTTCTTTTGCATCAAGTAACGTATAGTTGCATGATTCGTGTGTACAATTACCTTGGATCCAATAATATATGACCTAAATTTGTGACAAGTAAACTACCCTAACATCTCCTTTCGCCGTGGTGTAGTTCTCAGGCTTTATTTGCGGTGTGGTTCGCATAGTAAATGGCACGGAAAATTCTCTTATGACGTTGCTCCAAGACGACCCTAATAGCAAAATCACTTGCTTCACACATAATTTCAAAGGGGAGGTTCCAATCCGATGCAATCATGATAGGGGCTAAAATTGCTTTTTCTTAATCTCCATAAATGCATAAAGGCAAGCTTCATTAAACACAAAGGTTACATATTTCTCAAGCAATCTACACAATGGTCTCACAACTTTGGAGAAGTCCTTGATGAAACCTCATATAGAATCCTGCATGTCTAAGAAAACTCCTCACCCCCTTGACATTCAATGGTGGCACAAGATTTTCTATGGTGGAGATATTTGCCTTGTCAACCTTTAGTCCCCCCTTTGATTTACGATGCCCAAGACAATGCCTTCACTCACCATAAAGTGACATTTCTCCCAATCGAGTACTAGATTCTTCGCTTACATCTTTCCCAAGACACCGTATCGTTATGGACAATGGTCAAAAAGCTCTCATCATCGACAGTCATTCATGAAGACTTCCATTATATTTTTCAACCAAATCTGCAAAAATCGCTTGAAAAGTAGTTGGTGCGTTGCAAAGGCCAAACGACATTATTTGGAAGGCATATATTCCATATGGACATTTGAACCTGGTCTTTTCTTTATCTTCTAGGATTATCACAATTTTATTATATCCCGAGTACCCATCCAAGAAACAGTAGTATGCATGCCCTGCTAATCTATCAAGCATCTGATCAATGAAGGGTAAAGGAAAATGATCATTCCTTGTGGCCTTATTGAGCTTCCTGTAATCAATGCACACTCGCCATCCCGTGACCATACAAGCAGCCTGGGCCGATCCTTTTGGTTCTTACAACCGCCATACCCTGCGTTTTAGGAACTACTAACTAGACCACCATGTAATGTCCGAATAAAGATATATAAAACCAGGGTTTAGCCACTTGAGTACTTCCTTTTTCACTACTTTCATTGTGGGGTTCAATCTTCGTTGGTGCTCAACCGTGGGCTCATCATCTTCCATGAGAATATTTTGCATACAAATAGATGGACTAATGCCCTTTATGTCTTCAACATACCATGCAAAAGCTCCTATATTCTTCCTGAGAACTTCCAAAAGCTCTTTTTCCATCTCATCATTCAAAGTTGCTTAAACAATCACTAGTTTGGTACCATTCTCACCTAAGAAAACATAGCGGAGGTGTTTTGGTAGTTCCTTAATCACTAAGCCATCATGAGTTTTCTGCTCTTCTTCTACAACTACAACCTCTTCACTCTATTCAAGACTCATAATAGTTTCCACCAACTCAAGACTAGAAGCTATCTTTTCACATTTTCAATTCTTCTACGGAGAGTGATTGGATTAAGCACCTTCAAGAGGACTTCTTCCATGAAATCAAGTAAATCAACATATCTCCTAAAAGGAATCAAACTGTCTACTCATGCAAATAGTTCATTAACATTCATAAACTTCAAACTCGACATAAAGCTGGAATTTTCTTAGTCTTCACTCGAGTATCAACTCCCCATTCTTCACATCTATCAATGCTTGTCCAGTGGCGAGGAATGATCTACCCAAAATCAGTGGTGCCTCTTTGTCTTCTTCCATATCCAAAACTACAAAGTCTACTGGAAATATGAACTAGTCAACCTTTTGTAGGGTTTTTTTCGGGGTTGCATCTCATGCAAAGCACAACGGAATACAAAAAATTACATAAAAAAAATCTCATCCATGGATTGTCTTGAATCATCAAAGTCTAATAATCAAGCCATAGGGTGTTTAGAAATCATACTTTGTAGCTCTGAAGCCTCTCGATGTGTATGACGCCTCGAGAAGATGTGTAGCAAACCATGAGTGTTCCAAGTGCAGCACCTCTAATGGTGATCCGCACGAAGGTTGGAAAAGAAAACCTCAAAGGAGATGGCTAAGGCTTGATCTATGTTGCTAGCTAAGATCAAGCCTTTTGAGAGAAGGCTAGAAGAGATGAGAGAAACGTTTTTCTCTTCTCCAAGATGTGAACCACGGTCGGCTGATTTGAGGGTTCCAGCTGTTTAGCTTAAATATACAAAACACATTAAGGAAAATTACAGTCTCCCCACAAAGATGGTGGAGGGGTGGTTGCATGCATGCATCCCTATGCATGTAGTGTGCATCCTCATGGGCTTTTTTGGTGCCCAAGAATTGTTTCATGACCCATATGGTCATCCAAATGACCCTGGGATTCTCCTAATCCCTAAATGGTCTAATCCCTAAGCATTATTCTTCAATTCGGATCTCATCCAAATTACGTCCATTGATCCCAGACTAAGACCATTATGCCTATTCTTCAAACCTTCTATGGGCAAAGCACCATTGGGGTCTAATTATAGTTGGCCACTTGAATCCCAACCTTTGATTCAAGCAAGTTAAGAGCGGTATCCAGCAACGCATCATGACCCCACTTGATCTAAGCATCGGCGGCTTGACTACGAACCTTTCCATATGCAATATATTATGCAATGCTATCCTTTCACTCCATACTATACCAACACTCATTCAGAGAATGCATCTACATCTGTTCCCCAAATTAGATGAACTAACCCAAGTGTATTTATCTTATTCTAAGATCCATTATCACAAAGCATGCCAATTAAGACTCTTCTTCATGAATTATTTCATTTCAGCCAGAGATTTCAAGTAGTGATCTTTATAAGATGGCTCTAGTATACTCCCTCCTTCATCGTGATGTGAATTCTTTATCACACTAATCACTCTGAATACCTTAAGTTGTTATACCCAATCATCACCTCTACTAGTAATCTCTCTTGAGGCAACAAGGATCAAAGTCAAAGTATAGAATTAGTATCCAAGATATTGAGCACCTCAAGTCTAAGGATACTTGCAACATTGCTATGATGAGACTATCATTGATGTTTGAATAGATAATCCATATGATTGTCTCATAGCAAGTCTCTGATAAATTTAGCTACTCTTAGCAAGGATCCACATGTCTACTCTAATCATCACAATGATCATAGTTTATGAGATCATCTGCTTGATCAAATCAAGGAGCATAAAGATAAAGTTAGTATGTCCGGATCAACAATGTTCAATCTTGTTGATCCTATGACTAGGGATAGTTTAGATTGACATAATTACACATAATAGGAATCTCATTATCATGATTACAATCATGATTTCCTTTATGCTATGTAATGTATCAAGGACTTCATTAATTGATTTGAGATCGCTACCAATTCATATATTAAATGAATATCAAAGAAATGAAGATGTGTTTATTATAAATGAATATAAGACGTATAATAAGTGCTAAAGGTGATGCCCTTTACAGCACTTCTCTAACACCTTTACCATCACATTTTCTATAATACCCTTGGGATAAGTCAGTGATCTATCAGCCATCTGCAATGAAAGTGTAGTGGGTGTCAACTCCCCCAAATTCAATTTCTTCACAACTAATAATGGTGTTCAATTAATGCTTGCTCTGCTGCACACGTTGCCTTGTTAAAAGTAGACTCCCAATGACACACGGGATAGTAAAACTTCCCAGGTCCTTAAGCTTCTTTGGGAGCTTTCTTTGAATAATTGCACTACACTTCTCAGATAATCTCATAATGCCACATGCATCAAGATTTTTCTTGTTACCCATAATTTCTTTCATGAACTTGACGTAATTAGGCATTTGAGCCACTGCATCCATAGATGGAATGTCTTCAAGTTTCTTCAAGATGCTTATGAACTTGAAAATTTTCATCCAACTTTAGCCTTTCTAAATCTTTATGAAATGGCAAGTAGAGGAACAATTAAGGGAGGGTTATTCGAAAATGTGATTATTCTCAGTGTGAACTTTTCTTTTTCATTCTCCTCTTTCTTGTCCGCCTTAGCTTCCTCATTTTCAACTTCCACTTTCTCTTTCTCAACTTCCTTAAGATCTCGAAGCTCTTTTCCACTCCTTAGAATGATAGATTTGCACTCTTTAGGTTTATTTTCCATATCACTTAGAAATGACCTTGATGGGCTTTCTTTCATTGAAAGTGTCAACTGCCCCATTTGATTTTCCATGGTTTTAAGAGGCCTTTATATGCTCACTTGTTCTTTCTCTAAGTTGACTATGCGGTCATCATTGTTCTTCTTCATGTCATTTAAGAGAGTTAGAACATTCTCTTCAAACTTGGGCTGCCTCTTCTGACCTTGATAATTTGAGCTCAAAGCTCTATGCCCTTTAAATCCTGGAGGTGCACAGAGAACTAAAATGTCGAGGAGGTTGTTACACATTCGCTTGATTGCCATAAGAGAAATTTTCATGATTTCTCAAACCTAGATTATAATGAGTGAGAATCGCTGTTAGGTCAGAAAACATGTCCTCTATTTTGCATAAAGTCGCATTCTCAACTTGAAAGATGACCCAGCACCATAGCACCTTGAGCTTGCTTATAGACTATCTCCCCCATGGTAGGCTCTCTTGTGGATTGTTGATTTAGCCTGTTCATCAAAGCACCAAACTTGGCTTCTAAGGAAGATACTCTATCCATTTCTAAAATTCCACCCAGTTTTCTTCCATTCAATCTTTCCGAAGGAGCTTGGTAGTTATTTTCGCCAACTCCCTGAAAAAGTTGGATGTTTCCTTAGCCGTTTGCTTGTAATGGAACCCCACAAAGTTGCATCCACAACTCCTCATAAATAATAATTCTAACCCGCTGTGTATGCCTCCAGATTTGAGACCAAAGCTCATACCCATGTTAGGCATCTTCTAGCAACTTCAAAGCCGTATATCATGCATCATACAAAGTTCTCGTCTAGTTTCTAAATTGGGTGATCTATGCTCCGAGTTGAGTAGATGAATCGATGGGAATACTTTTAATAAAAATGACTCACCCATATCTCCCCATGTTTCAATTGATCTTTGTGCTAGGCTATGGAACTAATTTCTAGCCTTTCTTGAGAGAAAAGGGAAATAGTGTCAATTTAATCACATTGTGATATACCCCATTCATTTTAATTGTACCACACAACTCAAGAAAATTTGAGACATGCCCATTTGGGTCTTTAGAAGGATGCCCACCAAACTGCTATTGTTGTAACATTGAGATCAAGCTCGGTTTTAACTCAAAATAATTTGCATCAATTGTTTGTTGTCGTATTCCCGAGTAGTTCTCATTGGCCATAGGTTTCCAACAATCTCCCAATGCAGGTTCTCGTATTTCAGGTAATTCATTTTGATTACTATGCCCCTAATCGTGACTGGCTACTTTTGTCATTTCCATTATGAGTTGTTCAACTTTGACTTTTTCATATTTCTCAAAGTTATTTCACTTCATAATTAAAATGAAACAATTCAGAGAGCAGCTTCCGATGCATGCAACCACCAATTCGAAACACAAAACACACTCGAAACGAAAAATGAATAAATCAATACAAAGATAAAAAAGAAATATAATGAATGAAGAAATTTTCACTAAAGTAGCAAACTTCTTTTAAACCAAATATCAATCCAAACATCGAATCGCTCGATCCCCAACAACAACACCAAAACTTTCTTAGGCTCTGAAAGGTTGTATAAAATTAAAAACCTAAATCTTTCTGAAAGTGCATGGGCAACAAAGTAGTAAAAGTGGATTTCTTTTTAAAATCCGAATATCGATCCCATGGGGAAAATGTGGTTCAGTGAGGACTAAGTACCCTAGTTACTCAAGCCATTCACTATCCAAGTGGATCAATGATTTGGAATGAAGATTTTCAAAATAAAAATAAAAGAAACCAAGACAAAACAGGGATGACTTATGCTTAACTAGTAAGGAATTGATTAAACTAGAAGAAAAGACTCAAGGGTGAACAACTAAGGTTGATTGCTTTCTTTGATGCTTCTCGATTTATATTAATTAAGCATGAGTTAAGTTAAAGTACAACTTGTGTTCATCCAAGTAAAAGGCATGAGGTTCTCACTTTTGTGTCTCTCCTCACTCTCACACTAACCCCCTATCTGGCGCTACATCCTTCTTCTAGGTAATTATTAGGGTGATTACTTAAGGTAATTCTTTCCTGAGGCATTATATTGTTCACAGTTATGTCCTTGCAATAAAAACAACCTAGACTATGCAAGAGTAGGTCATAGTTAGGTCCTTACAACCCCCACACAATGTTAATTGATGTCTTACCCTAATGAAATCCATTTAGTACTAGACTTTTCTAATTTCCTAAACTTCTTTGACTAGGCAATTGTGGTTACCTCGATTAAATCACACTAGCTTAAATAACCAAGACCCCAAGTTCATTTCCCACTCGCTACTATGTCTTTATGAAATCTTATAAAATAGGTCTTAAACACATTTCCATACATAATTTGATCATAAGCAACTGCTAATCATCAAATATTTACATCGATTAACAACAACATACATGGCTTCCACAAACTATTCTAAAAAAGATATAAATCAAACATCAAATCAACAATCAACCCTAGAGAATGTTTATCTATTCATTACAACCCAAAGATCGATCAATCTAAATTATGTCTATTACAACCATAATAATGAAAGAGTTAAAAACATAGTAAAGTTTGAGATACAAAAGAAATGAGAGATGAACTAATCTTCAAGCTCAGCTCAGAGAATGAATGAAGCCCTCTGATTGGTTAGATCTTCAAGAAAAACTCAAATTCAAGTTAAAAGAAGCTAAAATAAAAAACCCTAAGTGATTCTAGATAATGAGAAGAGAAACCATAGAAAATGGTGTTCTCCCTCGAAATATGAACCCTAGAATAACATAAATAAGTGTTTATATAGTATATCGGGAAATGGGCTTCAAAACAGGCCAAAAATGAAAAGGCTCCACCCAGGCCCATCGACGAAACATCAGAGTGCATGTTGCAACATGCCAAAATGAACAGTTCTAGATTTCCTTTGGATGTCGTGACATCCAATATATGTCTTCAAGCTCCACTTCAATGTCGTAACACACCAGTGGTAATGTCTTCAAGATTTTTCATTGGATGTCGTGATATCA
This sequence comes from Tetrastigma voinierianum, assembly GCA_016808115.1. Lineage (NCBI taxonomy): Eukaryota > Viridiplantae > Streptophyta > Magnoliopsida > Vitales > Vitaceae > Tetrastigma > Tetrastigma voinierianum. Next base: position 70,919 of record JAEQBH010005336.1, on the reverse strand, counting down.
GAGTTGGTTGTCACGACATTGGTTGCTATATCAGTAACCTGTCTTTGCTTCATTTTGTTGTTTTTTCATCATGATTCATACAAAATGATAGGAATAATGGATTTGACATAGATTGTATGATCATTGTGTGAATCTAGCATCAAAAGCCTATAATATACATGAAAAAACACGCTTAAATGCAAATGAGATTCACACTTAACAGTTAGGGTGCTTCAACAGGAAAATAGGTACCTTCTTTACCTTACTCTCAATATCTCTTATATGTTGTTCTAATAGTTTTGATGCTCGGATTAGGGCTTTCTCCTAATGATGTTAAATTGCGTCCCACTAGTTTGCCTCGCCTTTATTGCTGTTTCTCGCTTAATGATGTTGTTGTTGTTGTTTTTTTTAGGGGGGTGGCGAGGGGTTGGGAGGAGGGCTATTATGTTCGAATTCGTGTATTATGGACTATTAAGATCACTCCACTATCAAGATTTAGGGTTTTTAGATTCAAGTTGTCTGCCCTTTTTCCTAGGTTGTTGTTTTGAAGCTTAGTATAGTGGGACCGCTTTGATTGACCCCTCTTCCTCGTTTTTCTTAACAGTCAATTCCTTATCTCCTTTTCTCTTTCCCTAGATGTCGAATCTCGACAGTTTGAATACTTCGAGAGAGTCTGAAGGTAGCGTTCATGGGAAAATAGGGAGTGATCATTTTGATGTTCCTTCATCATCTTAGACAGAGACGGAATGTAAGACCCGAGAAAATTCCAATTTTCTTAAAAATGACAAAATCGTAATTTCGGTCAAAACCTAAAATTTTTCTAGATCTCGAATGATGAAACGGATTTCACTGTTGGAATCATCTCGCGAAATCTAGCTACCACGTCAAATTTCGTTGAATTCAAATGTTTAATTTCACGTTTTCGAGGCACCAGATCGGAAGCCGAAATGTTTGAGAGAGATATGTGATGACAAAAAGTCACCTACTATATGTACTCTTGTGACACATGTTGCAAGATTAGAGAGATGATGAAAATGGACGGCTTAGATAGTGCCAAGTGTCAAAAATCCAAGATTTAAGGACATTGATGGAATTAAATGAAAGTTTAATGATAATAAGACAAAAACGTGAATAGTGTTGTCTTCTCCATTTTTGAGACAAAATGGGCAATGGCTGAAACGGAGGGAGGCAGTGGGTGTGAGATTTGAGTTTTAGAGAGAGAAGATGTGCCTTCTCTCTAGATTTCCTACGATCGATCTTCCGTCTAATTTTATAAGAAGTAAAGCTACTCTACGCGCGAGGCTACGTAGACACCATTCCCGATTTGGTGGAGTTATGACAACTCCAAGAGGTAGGATCTTCTCTACTGTTAATTCGCTAAGAGCCACGTAATATAGGAATGTTCCCGAGGCTTGTTTTAGCTGCAAACCTGGTCTCAAAGCTTGAACCGAGTGGGAGAAAAATGCCTATTTTAGGTGGTCGCGGGAACAAGAATCTGAGGGTTTCACTGTTCATGTGAATAGTAAAGTGAATAATTTTGTGTGAATTTTTATGATGTTGAGTGATTCAAATGAATTGCTTCAGGTTTTGCCAATTTAGCCCATGAGCTAATTTCGTGTTATTGATGAATTTAATAACATGATTTGTTTTGATTAATTATGTTAATATATATGCATGAATATATTAACATAAATGTTTTGAGATTTGCATCACGCATTCCATACGCACCAGGCAGCCTGTAACATTAGGTGAGTGCATGACATGAAATGAAAAAATGAAATGTTTGTGAAAGAAATTTCGACAGAGATTTTCCTCAAGAATTAGTTCGAGACGCCCAACATATCACTGGATGACGCACTCATGGATCAAGCTTTAGAGTTATCCGAAGAATTCGCCTGAGGGTAGTCCAATATTTTTACCAAACTCGGTAGTGTGCTCAAGAACAAAAAGCTTTTGCTTAAAACCGGATATTTTTGCATTTCTCGCATATCGCTAGCATCCAGGAGCCTAAAGTGAGGACTCAAGTGACATAGTTCGGACATGTAGACATTCGAGTAGGTTCATGAAATTGCTTGAATGTGATTGTTTGCCGTGCATGTGCACTTAGGTGGGGAGTAACCCAGGTAGGAAATTATCTCTACTAGGCTTTGCTCACCCTATCGAGGGATCACCATATCGTAATGTGGAGCGACGAAGGCGGCACTCATTAGAGGACGTTTGAAAAGAAAGTCGACTGCGGGCTTTGATGTTGTTGTGCAACATGTATTAGAATGTTGTAATTTTAATATATGTTGAATTAAGAGGAATTATTAACTCTTGAACTATGGTAGATAGTCAAGCTGGATATTTTGTATTGGATGCAGGCCCATGGGCCATTATTATACCTCGCATGTGACCCCCGTGGTCATTGTAAACTTGTCGATAGGTTTGTACCTTGCAGAGCTCCCGTACAAAGGAGACTCTGCCCGATTTTCATGTGAGTGGTGTCGGGTAACCTGACATCCACGAATATTCCGGTGAGGTTGATTCGTTGTCAACGACACCCCGGGGCTTTCTGGGGGCTGCCACAAATTAGTATCAGTGCCCAGTACACCAAAACCCAGGCTCGGGGACTCGGGGCTTAGGCCATGGTCATGAGGTAGAACATCACACTGGTATAGCTCGATGTTAGATACTAGAGCATATCGATTTCATCGGTAAGAGGTAGCAGGCCAATAGGAAATCACGACAGATTAGAACACTACATGCACTGTGTTTTATGTGATTGTGTGATCGTTGTGAATTGTGTGATTTGTATGCTTGGTAAGTAGCATAAGAGAAAACGTTGAATACTAGGGTCGAGAAAATATAACCTTAGGTATTCGAGAAATTTTTTGGCAAAATGACCTGCACTGAACGAATATATACATATATATATATATATATAGTTATATATATATATATATATATATATATATATATATATATATATATATATATATATATATATATATATATATATATATATATATATAATTTTCTTGATGTAGTTCCAAGTGAATATAACAATATTGTGTTAGAAACTGAAAATCTTTCGCTTTGGTATATTAAGAATAAAATTTTTAACTCATAAAATTTGTTAGATAAGATAAAAATGTCTAAAGCATAGCATTTATGGAGAGCAAAGGAGGCTACTGGAGATGAAAAAAAATTATGATGAGAAGAAATTTTTCTAAGGCTTTACAGCAAAATCGGAAGAAAATAAATAAAATAAATTTTAATAAATTTATTTGGTTATACGAAAAATGAAAAAAAATGTATATATATATATATATATATATATATATATATATATATATATATATATTTTTTTTTTTTTTTTTTTTTGGGTGTTTTTCCAAAGAGCTAGAATGAGAAAAAAATGATGAAAAAAGAAAAATCTCTAGGCCGGAAGCCGGGCTACTACCCATCTTCCGTACCTTTAGGTCACGACATGGAATCAGACGTGACACGCCACGGATCTATCACAAAGGGCCACGATACCGCTCAAGAGAGGCAAGACATGACCTGCAAAGCACAAAGGCAATGCATGGCCCGGCCATTAGGTGGAGTGTCGTGATATTAAAGCATTGTATCGCATGACAAAAATGCCGATTTCTACGATTTTTCGAGAAAATCGACGGTGGTGCTAGAAAGATATTGGGATGGAAAACTGTGAGCAAATCGCGAAAAATCGCCTTTTTTCCGATAAAACCGATTTTTTTCTAAAAAACCGATTTTTACCCATAAAACCGATTTTTTCCCCGAAATTTTTTTGATTTTTTCCCGACTCCAAAAATATGCAAAAATTGCTTCCGACGTTTCAAAACTCCACTCAAAATACCCGAAATGGCAAATTCTCCAACCACTGCTTCATTGATTGCAATTTATTATATATAATGCAAACTTTTTTTATATTCTCTTATTATTTATTTGTTTTATAATCCCTTTATAATATTTTGTCATTTTTATTTTACATTATAATTTTATAAATATTTTTAAATCAAATATTTAATTTGAACAAAAAGAAATAAAATAATATAATTTAAAATTTTAAAATTATACTATATAATATTTTTGAATCTCTCATTATCTACATAATATTTATAATAATAACAAAAACAAATAACATATCTCTTTAACATAATAATAATTCCTAATAATATATTAAATATAATATATTTAATTTAATAATTACTAATCTATTTGATTTTTAATCTACCTTAATTAGGATAAAAATCATTTCTCATAATCTATATAATTAAAATATGAAATTTTAATAACTAATATTTTTGTAAAATATCCACTCGATATTTTAATGTATATTTCGATATTTCCAGAAAATCCAACATTAACGATATATCTGGCTGCATTCATATTTGATCTCTGGTATCGTGGATGAGCGAGGCTTGATCAAGGGATGGGTCACGATACACCAACTGTATCATGACAGAGAGCGGCCCTCGGGCCGCTGAGGTGTGTCATTAATACACTGAGCTCAGGATCGTGGGATGTAAGCTGCGGGATTCTGCCAGAGAGTCGATACAAATCAGACAAGGGGCTAGGGGGCGGCTCTCAGGTCACGACATGTCACAGCCTGGCTTCGCCGGGTTGTATCACCAAAGATGTACGCGATACGCCGTGTGGAGTGCCACGATGCGGTGCTAGAGGCGCGCGACACCGCACTTACGACGATACAAAGGCGCGATATGGTTCGCAAGAACAAGACGAGTTCGCTGGGCGACAGTATCACGATACTACTACTTAAGCCTCCGTGGACACGGCCGGCCACGCCGCGACACGCCCACGACACGACCGGGCCCGGGCATGCGCGGAGGCTCAGGCGTATCAGCCGGGCTGTGGTGTGCACTGTGCACCCATCCTGCCGACCAATGTAATCAAGCTCGAGTCACCGTTGGGGATACTATTCATGAACATCAGTTTCACAAGATTTTTCAAAAAAAAATAAAAAATAAAATAATAAATAATAAAATCAAATCAAATCTTTTAAAAATGAAATTTTCTAAAATAAAATTTTTGTTGTCAAAAAAATGATTTAATGTGGAATTATTGTCTTGCATTTCCTCTGAATGCAAGGACATTGTGTATGAAATGTTTTCGTATATGAATAAGATCTCGGCCAGATGATACTTTGTAGATAATCGTGAATTAAATATTAACTGCCATTTGACATGTGTGTAGATGGCTGTCGAGGGCGAGGACGAGAGGTCGTCCACTCCAGGTGCCAGCCAAGCACCACCAAAGATTTGACCAAAGAAGCCATGAGGCTTCGTAGTGATCATGCCGCTATTGCACAAAGCAGTGCAAAGGCAGCTATGAGGTCCAGGCCAGAGGTTTAATATGCACATCATCTGGCTATCTGTGGGGAGGAGATCCGATGGTGGCGTGCACTAATGTTCATGTGCCGAGAAGGTGTTAGAGGCTACGGAGATTACTCCTTCGACACGATCAGATTAGACTAGTCGCTCCAGGCCAGAGGGTGAGGCCCAAGTATGGTGGATCAGCAAAGACCTCTATAGACCTAGAGGCAATGACATGGGCGTAGTTCCGCAGTTGTTCATGGTAAGTATTTTCCGACATCGCGAGACATGCGGCGTCAAGAGTTCCGCGAAGTCAAGTACGGGACGATGACTTGGATGGATTTATGTGGCTAGATCCATGGAGCTAGCCCGCTTTGGTTATCAGATTACGCCACGACATGGCCATAGCTAGAGATTCAGAATGGGTCAAGTTGTCCATTCGCGTGATTATAGGACTTCGCTTACGTACATGACTCCATGGTTGGGACATCCTTGACCATAGAGAGAGAGATCGGAGGATGCCTGCGGCGTACCTGACGGGTGTTACGGTATAAAGAGGCGAGGTCGTCTTCTTCTGGGTAGCCCGGCAAAGGAGGCTCTGAAGCTACTAGTGGTCCCAGGCTGCGCCATCCCAAGCAGACAACAGAGTTAAGCTGGCCAAAGTTCTGGGTGGAGAGGCACATTGCCGCAAATGACATACAGAGGGATTGTCCCTATAGACAGGTGGATCCCGTGGTTTGGGGACAAACACATTCCAAATAAGTAAGAGACAGAGAGGATTCCATAGACCGGCATAGGCCGAGGAGCCAGCTACTTTCAAGGAGCTGCATCAGCACCTCCTCACATTGTGCGGTGCAAAGAGGCTGTGTTAGGTCCGAGGCGCAGGATCGAGGCCCATAGACAAGGACATCAGGTTCAGGCGTGTCTATGCCATCACACCATCGTTTTGAGTCACAGCATCAGCCAGTTACACAGTAATGCTTTTGCTATCTCGCCTTATGGCAAGAGTATTTGATTAAGGGTGCTTCGTGATTCATTCATCGCCGCACGGGTCAGGATAGTCGCCTGTGGTGGTCGAGACCTCGAGAGCCTACGATTCGAGTTCTCCTCAGGATTAAAGGCAGGATGGTGGATGATATGTCTTAGAGGATAGACACCTTCGAGAAGGTGAGCTTGATACAACAACGCCTCTCACGGCCTCGCAGCGCCCAAGAGAGCCTATGTTGATGCGACGTCGACCCTCAGAGTTCCGAGGTCGGATCACGCCTCATGCATGCTTAAGAGAGGAGTGGCCGTCTTAAGCGCAGGGAAGCTATCGCCGAAGGTTCATCGTCCCCGAGATACTGGGAAGGGCAGGCATCAGAGCGCGTTTCACTGGGTTTACCACCCAACATGTCAGGTGTCCATTTCCAGGTATTTCAATGCCTCTATGCTCCACATACCATCTAGCCCAAAGTAAAGGGATCGGGGGAGAGATTGAGGTTGACATTGATGGGACCTTCGAGGAGGGACCAGTGTGCATTATGGATAGCCGGGATTAGGTTTTGCGATGCAAGACCATGAGGCTAGTGAGGGTACTATGGCAGCACCATGTGGAGTGGAGTGAGCCAACGCGGGATGCAGGACACGATGGCGGGCCACTTATCCCTTCTTCTGTTTAGGATGAAGGTACGTGGTTTAGTCGCTTAATATTTAAATGACTAGTATACATAATAAGATACGCACGTTGCATATGCATGTATTTCGTAGTGATTGTCCAGAATTTCGATCTAAATTCCTTTGCTGAGGGAGAATGTAAGACCCGAGAAAATTCTAATTTTTCGGTGGCAAATCGCATCGGGTCAAACCCGAAATTTTCTAGATCTCAGATGATCTAAATGGGATTTCACCGCTGAATCGCTCACAAATCTAAACTACCATCGTCGAATTTCATCAAATTCCGAGACAGTCAGAATTTCACATTTTTCGAGGCACTAGGTATCGGGTGCCGTAAAACGGGTTTGAGAGACATGTGATGTGACAAAAGTCACCTACTACATGTACTCTTGTGACACATGTTGCAAGATTAGAGAGATGATGGAAATGGACGGCTTAGATAGTGCCAAGTGTCAAAAATCCAAGATTTAAGGACATTGATGGAATTAAATATAAGTTTAATGATAATAAGACAAAAATGTGAATAGTGTTGTCTTCTCCATTTTTGAGACAAAATGGGCAATGGCTGGAACGGAGGGAGGCAGTGGGTGTGAGATTTGAGTTTTAGAGAGAGAAGATGTGCCTTCTCTCTAGATTTCTGGCCGATCGGACCGTCGGTTCTCGACGGAGCAAGAAGTAAAGTTGCTCTACGCGCAGGGCCATGCGTGACACCGATTTGGTGGAGTTCGAAACTCCAAGAGTGTAGGATCTTTCCTTACTTATGCGACCTTTGGCTAAGAGCCATGTAATGGTTAGAATGTTCCGAGGCTTGTTTTAATGGGGAACTCCTAGCCTCAAAAGCTTTGGAACCGAAAGTGGAGAAAATGCCTATTTGTAGGTCGAACAAGAATCCTGAGGGTTTCACTGCTCATATGAATAGTAACATGAATATTTTTGGTGTGAATTTTTATGATGTTGAGTGATTCAAAATGAATTGCTTGTGTTTGCTAATTAGCCTATGTGAGCTAATTTTTGGTGTTATTGATGTGAATTTAATAACATGATTTGTTTGGATTAATTATGTTAATATATATGCATGTGAATATATTAGCATAAATGTTTTGGGATTTACGATCATGCATTCCATATGCAATCGCACTTAGAACATTAAAAAGCAAGGAGTGCATGACATGAAATGAAAAAAAAATGAAAATGTTTGTGAAAGAAATTTCGACAGGAGATTTTCCGAAGAATTGCCTGGGAGGGACGTCCAACAGATCACTTCAGATGACGACCATGACTGTTTTGGAGAGTTATCCAGCAATTCGCCTCGGAGGGTAGTCCAATATTTTTACCGAAACTCGGTAGTAGGTTTTCAAGAACAAAAAGCTTTTGAGCCAGAAAACCGGATATTTTATCGCATAATACTAGGCATGTGAGGGAGTCAGGACTCAAGACATGGGTTTGAAGGTCACATTTAAAGATCCTGAGTCCAAATTCTCTGATAGAGGCTCTAGTGCCCCATGAGACGCCTGGATGGCATTCGCCTGCGTGCTTCCAGTAAGGATGCCTAAGCAGCTGAATTTTGGTGGAGATACCATTTTCCCCTAACATATAATGGGGTATTCCTATGACCCGCATGTTTTTGAAGATACTACTTTATGTCAAGGCAAGGATAATTCGACTTTGGGCCCAAAGTGCACTTTTCAAAGGGATTGAGGCTTCTTTTGTTGATGTTGGTTCACCAATTTTTCTACCACACGCGAGTGCATCCAGCTTACACTCATGTTAACATGATTTGAGTCCTCTTAGGAAGTGTTGTGTTGAACCGCCGACACGACTTTAATTTAGGTTTAGAGAAAATCCTTTTTATGTATAACTTAAAGAGACATCGTAGTGACAAGTACTTCTTTATAGCTGATACCAAGTCAATCCAACTAGTGATGAACTTCTCGAATGCTAGCAAAAGCAAGGCTCTTGCCTTATAGTGGTGTATGCGATGTATGGGGTTGTGTGGCTGACCTTATGCTTCGCAAATATAAGATTAATCTTACTCTTTTCCAATCAAGTTGATTTGACGTGAGATTGAACGCCTTGTTGTCTTCTTGATGATTATTGAAATTCTCATTTTTATTCTCTTTTCCTTTGTAGGTGAACGTGACTAAGGGAAAAAAGTGAATTTCTTGTCTCTTAGGCAATTTGAGCGATTGAAGCTTGCTCTTAATCTTCTAACCGAGGACTGTGATTATGAGTCTCTTCTTGTAGAGGAATCCATTTGAGACATATTGAAGCATCTTAAACCTTTTATCCCATAGACTATCTCGGAGCTACAATCACTTAGACTTGGGTACATCCATATAAGAGATAAGGTTCTGGAAGATCTTCCCAATTACGAGGAGGCTAAAGGCCAAGCAGGGGAGGCGTGAAGTGATGTGCGTTTTGATCGGGAGAGGAAAAGGGAGGAAGGGACCTTACAACGCACTAGGGCACAACAAGTCATTACCATCAGTAGTAGTGAGGAGTTTGTTCCTCGTTCCCCAAGGTTGAGCAAAAAGAGGACCTAGCTATCGAGATGGGACCAACGGATCCTTGGAAAGGGTGAGATCCCCTCTGAAGAGCGACTATTGGGATAAAAATGAAAGGGGTGACTGAGAAGCTAAGCAGCATGGCTCCAGCTCCACTGTTGAAACATATGAAAAATATTGTTATACACGAGAGTCCCTGTCCCGAGAACATTGGTAAGAAGGACAAGCTCTCACTTGCTAAGATGACTTCAAGAGGCCCCAAGGTCAAGGTACCTTTGACCCAAAAAGGGAAATGACTCAAAGGAAAGGTTGTCGCATAGGCGCGGATAAATCGATTCTTATTCTTGGAAAGGAGATCCGCTCTCTCGAGGCTCTTCTTTTTTATCTCACACTTTTGACGAGAGTAACGTCCCCGACATTCCTAAGGAGGCTATTTTTTTTTAAAGAGGTCTTCGACGAGCCTTATATAACGAAGATTGAGGGAATGATTTCAAATCTTTCACCCATCAAATTGGCTTCATTGGTAACCGCTCTTCCCTCATGTGATGTTTGGCAAGTTTCAGGGTTATTAACTCGGTTTAGTTTTTATGTTGCACGTTAATCTCTTTACTGCCCACTATGTTGAGTTTTACAACAAAATTCGATGCAAATTTAGCAAGCATGCCATGCTGAAGGACTTAGCTCAAACTATGTACAAAGAGTATCAAAGTAGTATGGTTCAAGCTCCTAAGTTGGAAAGGAAGTTGACCAAGTCAAAGAAGACGAGAGCAACGCTGATGAAGCGTGACAAAGAGCTGACAAAGAAAGATGAATATTAGCACGAGGAAATGAAGCTTTAAGAAAAAGAGATAAGAAAATGACGTTTAGAAGGGTTCCAACTTTGGGTATATAGATTGTCGGAACAAGCATAGGATTCCACCAAGTGATGATGAGGGAGACGAAAAAGAAGGTGAGGAAGGAGTCAAGAGGATTTAGACGTGGTGACTAAACCGAAGGCAAGGTGTGCTGTAAAGGGAGACAGTGTTGGTCCGAGTTGTCGGATTGGTGATCTTACCGATATAGAGGAGCTCATTGATTTATGTCGAGACCGATGGCCATCCCATCCCGTGATTCTCTTGTTAGCTTGAAACACTTTTTAGGGCTATTACTTAATATCTATATGATTATTTTTGGTTTTGTTGTCATTTTGTTGTTCAGTAACTATGTTCAAAATGGTTTTATCGATTTGGTTATTATTTCCTCCATTACTTGCTTGTTGAATCTGTAACCATGTGGAGGTCCGTAACCTCATTAAGGTAGGGTGGTTCATAAACACATGGAGGTTTGTAACCTCATTAAGGTAATGTGGTTTGTAACCAAATGGAGGTCAGCAACGTCATTAAAGTAAGGTGGTATGTAACCACATGGGCAGGCCTGTAACCACATGGAGGTTTGTAACTTTATTAAGGTCAAGTGGTCCGTAAACTTATTACGGAAGTTCGTAACCTCGTTATACATGGTGATGGCACGCTAAACACCACAGTTTCTAGCACTTAACAAAGGCCAGGATAAGTAAAACCGTGATTGACAACTTGTTTTGATCAATGAGTACAAAGACATTGGTGTTAAATTAAAAAAAAAAAAAAAAAGGTAGGGACCGAGACCTAACAACAATATTTCTTTAAATGAGTCATATTCCAAGGGTGAGGTTCTTCTTTGCCTCCCAATTGTTGAAGTTTGTAAGTGTTCATGCTCTCTAAGATGACACGAAAGGAGCCTCCCAATTTGGTTTTAGTTTACTGTTATCGAATGTGCATCTCAAGACCAGGTCTCCAGTTTGAACCTCTAAGCTTCTTATCACTATTTTTGGGTCCTTGCATTATAACTCTGTTGAATCTTGATAGGCAAATCACGGCCTGCCTTTTTTCTTCTCATGTCGAGCTAGTGGCAAGATGATGGGCTTCCACTTGAAATGTGACTAATCCTGATTCAATAGTGATGTCAATTTCTGCTCTTAACGTCAGTGCGAATGGTGTCTTACCCATGGGCTGTCTCAAAGTTATTTTTTGTATGCCCATGACAATATAGATAATTTTTCTACCAACTTTCCTCTCAAGGAATCAAAGTCTTTGTTTAGGTAGTCTAGTTAAAGGTTTTTTTATCACTTCAACTTGACCTCGTTTAACTATGGAAATATGTGGAAGAGTGTGCGTTCTGTATCCCATACTTTTGAGTTAGCAAGGTAAAACTGTTGAAATGAATCACTGACAACCATGGCCTATTATCCGAGATAATGATCTAGGGGCTCTAAGTGACATATCATATCCTTCCAAACAAACTAGATTAGGCGATGCGCTTTGATATGGGAATACGAGTCTACTTCTTCCAACTTTGTGAAATAAGTTATAGCCACTAATAAGAAACTTCTTCTAGGCTAGGTTAGATGGCAAAGGTCCAACTGCAACTATTGCCCACATGTAGAAGGGTCACAGGCTAGACACAAGGTGCAGGTCGATTGAGGGTACGTGGATGATATTGTCGAAGCATTGGCAGGCATAACAAGACTTAATGAACTTTTTATAGTTAGCCAATAATGATCCTAAGTCATGATCTTGTAAGATAGCATAACGACACTCCAAAATGTGTGCAAACTTGCCTCATGCATCTTTATGACGGTGAGCTATGTTAGGCGATACGCAATGTTAGTATGGTCCCAAGAAGGATCTACGGTACATGGTGATATTTATCAAGGTGTATATAGTTGTTAGGGCTAGGATCTTAAATCCATCCTTTTTGTTTTTGAGCGAGGTCTTGTTCTAGAGATACGAAATGATTAAAGTCATCCATGACTCAAGTGTTACCTCCTCGACTGCTCTAATTATTAGTGTCAAGATGAAAGGCTTCTCCAGGATACTTAAATCCATATGGCGATGGTATGGGGCCCTTGAGGTAAGGTTGGCTAGTGAATCTGCCATCTTGTTTTTGCTTCTCAGTACTTGAGATATCTCGCAACTCTCGAACTGTGCAACTAAGGTTCAAACAAGGTCGAGATAATTGATCATATTTTCTCATTTTCCTTCATATTCCTCTTTGACTTGTGACGCCATAAGTTGAGAATCGCAATAGAGCCTTACTCTCAATCCTAAAAAAGCATGTACCCCTATCAAAACTACTTCTACTCGGCTTTGTTATTAAAGATTAGGAAGGAGAATTTGACTGCTTAGGCCACTCTAGTCCATTTGAGGATTGAAGAATACCTCGGCTCCCCTTCATTCTTCTTGATGAGCCATCCGTTTCCATTATCCATACTTGATTCGACGGATCCAACGCATAAGCCTCTCTGACACGTTTGACAATTCGGCAATGCAAGCCCGCCAACACTTGCCCCTTAATAGCTAACCTTAGTTGATATACGATGTCAAATTCGCTACGTTCCATCACCCATTTAAGAAGCTAGCCTGCTACATCAAGTTTGTGTAGGATTGCCTGAATCAGGTAACTGGATAGAACATTGATAGTGTGGGTTCAAAAGTAAGGACGAAGTTTCTTGACCTCAACTCTCAATGCAAGGGCAATTCTCTCAAAGGAGGTGTATCGTTCTTCAACTTCGAACAATGTCTTGCTCATGAAGTAAACTGGTTTCTACTCTCCCTCCTTGCCCTTTTTCACTAAAGTTGCCCTAATTGCTGTGGCAAAAGTAGCTAGGTAATAGAACAACTCTTCCTCCAGCACGGGTTGATTGAAAATCGATGGAGTAATTAGGTAAGTCTTTATTGTCATGAAAGGCTTGGTCACACTCGGCATTCCACTCTACAAATTCGGCCTTGTTTAGAACATTGAAAAACGATCGTAGTTAGTTAGATGATCTTAAGATGAATCGGCTCAGTGCGGTGAGCTTTCCTATCAAAGATTGGACTTGCTTTATGGTGGTGGGCGACTGTATTTCCAAGATGGCTTTGACCTGCTCAGGCTATGCTTCGATGGCGTTTGCTCAATATAACCCAAATTTTTCTAAAATCCACCCCAAAGGCACACTTATTGAGGTTGAGACATAACTAATGTTGTCTCATAAGGTTGAAAGCTTCTTCTAGGTGCTATAAGTGGCCTACCCGAGATGTCGACTTCATAAGCATGTCATTGATATAAAATTCCATAGTTGGCCTAAAAGAGGCTTGAATAGTCGAGTCATCATACGCTAATAGGTAGCTCCAGCATTCTTAAGATAAAATGGCATCACTTTGTAATAATACATCCCAATTGATGTTATAAAGTGCTTTTGAGGCTATACCAGAGGGAACATCGGTATTTGGTTATAGCTCGAGTTCACTTCCATGAAAGATAACAACAATCTACTATTGCGTTGCCTATTTGATCAATTCAAGGGAGAGGGAAGATATCCTTAGGTCAAGCGATTTAGATTCGAGTAGTCAACATAGACTCTCTCCACTTCCCATTCTTCTTTGAGAACTATAACATTGACCAACCAATCAGCGTACTGCACCTCCTTGATGAATATGGATGAGAGCAATCAGTCCACCTCTTCTTTAATCATGGCTTTTCACCGTGTGAACTGCCTCATCCTTTGTTTTGCTGAGCTACGCTCATGTCAAACATTGAGGTAGTGTTGAAAGCCAGAAGTGGGTCCAACCTGATCAAATCATGATGGGAATTTGAAGAAAATGTCAAAGTGTACCTATAAGAAAGCCCATAGTTTCAACTTCTAGGGTCATGAGATGAGATCCGAGATAAACCTGTTCAACTCGATCTAGTCCAAATAAGGGGTAGGCTTGTAAAGGCTTCGTTATTCAAGTATCATCTTGCTCGCACAAGCGGGCCTCAAGCTGTAGTTGCAATTTAGATGGTTTGTCGACTCAGCCAACTTCCATTGAGAAATAAGCTTTAGCTACTTTTTGATCACCTCTTATATCAACTTGGCCCATTAGGGTTAGAAAACTTAGTGTTTGATGGTAAGTTGACGACAGTGCTTCATGGCGTGGATCTAAGTTCGACCTGGGATAGTGTTGAAAGAAGATTGGTCGTCCACAACGGGGAATGTCATGAACATTGTAACTAGACTTGTCAAGACGGTAAATGCGATCTCACCAAGCAAGATAATCATTGATCCTTTGAAACTCATTAAGACTCTTCCCGTGTTGTGTAGGTTTAAGGTTTGATACCCCATTTGCATAAGTGTTGGGAGGTATAACAAGTCTATCGCACTTCTAGAGTCCACCATAATTATGCATACCAAATGACCCCCAATTTCCAAGGTGAGGACAAGGAGTTTAATGCCAAAGTAGTACATTTAAAAAAAAAAAAAACATTAACATACATTTTTTTTAAATATTCATCAAACAAAAATCGAAATTGGTGAATGTGGTTTTACGGTAAATTTTAAAACCACATTCACCAACTGTGGTTTTCAGGTAAAATTTCAAAACTGTAGTTGGTGAATGCTGTTTTAAGGTAAATTTTAAAATTGCAGTTGGTGAATGCGATTATAAGATAAATTTTAAAACCACAATTTGAGGCATATTTATTTGCATAACCATCCTGTTACAAAGACATCATGTTTATTTGCATGAATCAGAGCAAAGAACATCACTAATTTAAAAACCATATTTCATATAAACTTAAATGTATCTCAACTTAATGTGTCATTCAAAAGAATTATAAAGATAAACAAAAATATCAATGTGTGCCACATGATAGAGTCTTTCTTGTGCGCTTTGAACATCTACGATGAATGGACATGTTTGTTGGATTTATCCGTGTTATCTAAAAAGTCTTCATTGTTTTAGATTGTGATGCGTCATCTACATGAACTGTTAAGTAAGATGCAAATGATGGAGGTAGAACGCGCCATGAGCCCGCTTGTCCCTTAGGAAGAAGTGGAGGCAGAGGTGGAGGTAGAGATGAAGGTGGAGGTGGAGGTGAAGGCAGAGGCAAAAGTGAAGGTAGAGGTAGAGGCAAAGGTGGAGGTAGAGGTGGAAAGGTCTGTATAGATGACTCGATATGGGTAGAAGGACATGGTATGGTAGTTTGACGTGAAGGTGAAGGAACCAACATGGATACACTAGGGGGAAAGAGTGGTGGGTCTAACAACACAGATGATTGAGATGGAGAAATGACATATGATGTAGATGTCTCAAGTGGCGAGGTAGGGACTAACCTGAAATCGATGTCAATGGTGGGTGTGAAGATGTTGAAGGTAAATGTTACCATCGGTTCAACCATAGCATCTCCCAACTAGCACCTTGCCGACCACTGTACTACCAAGGCGGTACTCATCAACCGTAGTTACACGAATAACCCATGCAATGGTCCTTTCCAATAGTACGTAAAACATCAATAGTAATTCGATGAGTATCTTCTAGATTCGTTGAAATAGATATTTGCATTACGACATTAATCTGCATAAGAAAATAAAACATGAGATAATTACACACAAATTTATTAACCTTAATTTAAAAATGACTTAATCTCAAATTGTCCTACCAACAACTCAATGGTAAACACAATAGTATGAAACCACGATGTAATGACCCACTCAAAATAATACAAGTTTGTAAATATCGCTTGACCAAGTTTGACTAAGTTTGACCAGATTTGACTAGTTCTGACCAACACTTAGTATGTGGACTCAAAGTCAATTTTCATGGATGAATAATTTTGGGTTGAATAAGACACCATTTGCAGGCCTCGTCGATACGAGTTCATAGACGGCTCAACGCCAAATTCGACTCTACTGATAAAAAGTTACACTCGTAGTTCAAACAACAAGATTTTTTTAGCGTGCTGTCCAAAGTCAGTTTCGCTTTAGTTGAATCGACCCTAAAGCCCTATATAAACCCAAATTGATTGCCAAATGAACCCTTAGCCCCAAGACACTAATTTTGGTTCCAAACCCCTGTAAAAAACCCTCAAAATCGCGGACCGAATCCGGCCGTTCACCATTTTCAGCGCCGCTCGTTTCAACTCGAGGCGATCCGGCCACCCACCTTGCACACGCGCCGCCCAGGGAGGTGCGCCACCCCCGGGACACCACGCCGTGAGATTTCACGGCCAACACACGGACGCGCCGCATCGGGCCACGGGCGGCTCCGGCGCCGCCACCGTGGGTCACCGGTTTCTGCATTTTTTCGGCCACTTCAGGCCGACCCATACCTCCCTCCCACCATTTTTGGACCCTCTGAACTCATTTCCGGTGGTCCCTTTTGCAGATCTCTCACCGCTTGAAAGATACAACCAAAACAAAGCCACGATTGATCGAAGTTTTGCCACCACAGCAAATCGCACTCAAGGTAATGGTACCGCTGTGTTCCCCGGTCTCTCGCCTGCTGATATATGGTTTGTGAATTTTGGACGTCGTTTGGTTAGTTTTCCATTTTTGGGTTGTTTCGGGTAATTACCGAGAAGTTTGGACTCAAATAGAGTACCAATCGGTCAAGTTAGGCAAAATTGAAGATGGATTAGTGAAATTGGATGTTTTTATGAATTATTGGACGGTTCAATTTCGAGAAATTAGCTCCCGGGTGAAAAGCCCCAATTTTGGGTACCGGGTTTATAGAGTTATTAATTGTGTAATTGACTCACGAGTCCAATTTAGATGGTTTCATAGTTTTAAAAGTTATTCTAAGGCCTTCGGGGCATCCCAATGTTGTTGGTTCAGTTATTGGAGCCTAAGTGGTGTTTTATTTATATTACAAGCACTCACGCCGAGCCGGGAGACGATCCTGCAGAGGAGCAGGACTAAGCGTCTGTAGTCAGTGAGTGGTTTATATGTTTTAAATGCTTTGGGGTATCATTATGATATATAATTGTGGTTAATTATTATACATATATACTATTTGATCAAATGGTTAGTTACGCGCAAAAAAAAAAAAATTTATTGGTTTCATATAAAACAAGTTATCATTTCATGAATTTACAACATTTTAACTATTTGGAAGTTTTAACAGTTCGTGGATGAGTCTCGTGGTATTTAGATAATTTGGGTACGCGGATTGAGGTTTTAAAACCACCTTGAAAATTATTGTTTTAAGATATGGATTTTGAGATTTTTGAAATGATTATAATACTAAGAATGTTGGAAAAGTACATGTGAGTAAGGACGATTATATATTATTAGTTGCCACGTGACGCTCTTCGCTTACCCGAGGTTTATTAGTTGCCACGTGATGGTCGGGTTTACCCGGAGGTTTATTAGTTGCCACGTGATGGTCGGGTTTACTCGAAGGTTTATTAGTTGTCACGTGATGGTCGGGTTTAACCGAAGGTTTATAAGCTGCTACTTGCCTGAGGTCGGGTTTCATCTGACGGCTTATGATGGGTACATACAGTAATGATATCAAGTTGTTTTCGAATAAGGTATAAACTATTTCAATATTTATGGGTATTGTATTTTCACATTATTTTTATGGCATGATGGCTGGATAAATTCTTGTGTAATTTCTATGTTGAGAACAAATTGCCGCTTATAATTTTCTAATAATCATGTCGGTTAAATTGTCGAGCATGAATTACATAATGTCGACATGGTAAAGCTGGTTTTGCGGAAATGTTTTCTAAACGGGAACCCATAAACAGAGTGGACGTGAGGTCTTGAGAGAAGAAATGTTCAAAAATAAAAACATTATTTTTCTTATAAATTATGCCACTTACTGAGATTTAGTATCTCACGTTTATTATTTTAAATCTGTTCCCTATGTCCAGGCAGTTCGTAGGGCTTGCTTCGCGCTAGATCCAACATCGCTATCTCACCTATCTATGTTGTTTTATTGGACTTATTTATCTCTATTTGTACCCCTAAATTCGCAAAAACTCTTAGAATGCTCTGATATTCGTATTGAACTCTTATAAGTCCTTATTATGTGAGTCTGTGGTTATGACCTACATTTATGATAGGTCGGTCGTGGATTTAAGTTGTTGTGGATCTTTTAGTATATAATTGGGGTATTATAGTACTGCATGTGTTTATAACTCTTAGGTGGGGTCGTTTGTGTATTCCTATGGATTGTACAATGGAACTCCACTAGTGAAGTTTCCTGAGGAATCACAGGAAGGGTATCGGGTCGAGATCACATCATATGATCTCGATAAAGGGTGTAATGACCATGACGTGTGATACCTCGATATTATTGCATATATGGATCGTTAAAATCCATAACAGTAGTAGTAAGTGGTACTGTCACAATACACTCGGATCGACTAGCCCAAAGGGAAATATATTGAGTATGAAATGCCATCCAATCATATTGATGTGTCCTCTCCTATCTACTGAATGTAGATCCATATTCATGGAACAAGATGGAGGTATCCCTTGCTGCATAACAAACTGATGTAATACCCTGTCTAGTCCGTGCCACTCGATAATATCAAAACAAATAAAAGGTGACATAGTTCACCAAATTTATTGGTCAACCAAACATATACATGGAAGATGTGCAACCAAATATGCTGAATATGGCTCCACAATACCTATTATTAAAATAAAATTTGTAATTAGATATAATGGCTAAAATTATTACAAGGTGATGTTGTAATTAATATTTCACCTGATCATATGTTTGAGAATATATCGATAGAATGACAGCACATGTGGCGATGGGTTACGAGACCAAGATAGTGGTGCTCTCCATCTATAGCCCAACGACAAAGCATCATCTGTCTAAGCCATGTGCATCTGGTATAGGTCTTGAAGAACGAGCAAAATCCGGTTGACATGAAGTCTCTCCTATGACCATAACTACATAATCAAATAAAATTATCGCCCAGTCGAATGACTTTAACCCGGGGATGGAAATGTTGCAATATATCGTCGACATTTCGGGTGTCAGACCTTCGAGCCACGATATCGACAAGCGAAAATTCGAATTAAAACCTTCGAAAATATCGGTCTATATCGGCGATATAACTCGGTGTCTCATCGATTATTTACGATATATCAGATACAATATCATATATAAAACAGCGCGTGGAACAAATGGGCTTGCCGGTGCCGATTTTTTCAATTTTACCGATATATTGGTAAATTCGGCCAGATCCTAGAATTGTTGGACACGTGGAAATGGGTACGTCACCGAAAATTCAAAATCTCAATCTCCAACGGCCACCTACGACCCACCCAAGTAGTTCAATCCAGGTTGATTAAATGCATCAGATTTTCAACCCTTTAATTCCAACACTATATTTCTTTTATCTGACGGTGAATTTTGAATATTTGACTTGATCTAACGACCATAATTGATTTATAATGGCTAGATCAAGATCTAATGGTCAGATTTGATCCAAAATAAAATCCAACGGCCAGAATTCCTCTTTAAAGGGTTTTTGACCAAAAAACGGCTAGTTTTACTCCGAAAATTCTATAAATAGTCCTAAAATCTCTAGTTTTCATATCGAATTCATCCATTCTCTCTCAAACAATTCTTGATTTGTGCAAAGTCTTGGAGAATAATATTTTTTCTAATTTTCGTGTTCAAGTTCTTCCATTCAATACACTGGTGCAACTTAAGGTATGTTTCATGTTAATGATTTTTTTTTGCACTGTGCAATTTAGTAATTAATTTTAAGTTTGTATTTAGGGGATTAAGATTTAATTTAGTTTATATTTAGATTGTGTGGCTTAATTTAAGTCTATATTGTGATGCCTCGATCCTCGGGGTCCTGCTGAACACCCAACCCGAGTGAACCTCGCTGCCTCTATATCACGACCAATACATGAGTAAAATGACCTAATTCCGTCCATTATCCATACTCTTCAAAATGTATATTTTATATCAAATGAATTTTATTTACAATTTGTTTTATTTACAATTATCCAAACTGGTCTTTACCGTGATTTTTACAAAATACATAAAAGCCACATACGGCCATCTCTTCATCTTAAGATTCCTGATGTAACACCCCGTCTCGGTAGAACAGACAGATATTTATACCTGTAGGGGTGTATAAGAGCACTAAATGTCACATAAGAAGATTTTGGTACTAAAATATGAACGATAATTTAGTTGTGATTTGTTATTACAAGATAAATTACTATTAAGCAAAGATATAAATCATAATCGTTGTAGATTAGCCACAATACAATTAAATAAGTTACAATTGCAAAATTAAAGTGTTGGAGGGCTATTTGCAATTAAAGGAAAGGTTAAAATATATTAATAGGAAAATAAAAGTCTAAAGTCATTCGTCTCAAAGTTCCTCATTTCAAGAAACCCGTAGGAGAGAAAGGAAAGGGAGAAAGGAGAAAAAGAAAGGAAAGAAGAGAGAAAGGAAGAAAATGGTGGAGCAAGGTGGGAGATATGGGATTTTTCTTCTCCTTCAAGCTTTCCAAGTGCTCTTACAAGTGGTAGTAATGAGAGGAGCCACAAACCAAGAACAAGTAAGTTTTAATGGTGGAAAGTTAGGTTGGTGTTTTTCATGTCTAATGTCTTGAATTTTTCTCGTATGGATGTTAAATTGGTGGTATTTAAGGTTTAATGGTGCTGATTTTGATATCAATTGAGTACGAAACGGATTAGCCAGTTTTGAAAACAAAGTGAGAGAATTGTTAGATTTGATAAGTAATCGCGCAAAGGAGATGCTGGAAATGGTATATGCATCGACGGAAATAGCTAGAGCGAAAAAAAGTGGAAGAGAACACATTCGGGTCATTTTTCTCAAGTAGTAGTCCTGGTACAGAAATGCCCTGTTTTCTGTTTCCCGACCAATTTTCGTATTTTGACTATAACTTGCTCATTTCTGATCCGATTTGAGTATTCAAGTTTCTAGTTAAAATAGACTTGGCGGAAAATTTATCTGAAGGAAGTTTAAGCACATTGTAATCCCAAAGTGCCCATAAAATTTGTCAAAGTGGAGCTATGTGCAGATTCTGTTCTGCCATCTAGATGTAAAACACAATAACTTGTGTTATGTGGTTGAGGGCTTTAGAGAAGGAATTTTAAATTGAAAATTTAAAGAGATGTCATTGGATATATAAAGGACTGATCTGAGAGTTTCATAAATTTTGAAGACCGCTTGGAATAATTTTTGAGTCATAAAGTCTATAGGAGTATTGTTGAAAAAGGTTACTAAATGTAGGTTTTTAGTGCTTATGGGTAATTTGTTCATTTGGCTTAAAGCAAATGTGTATGGTGGATTAAAATGGAAGTTATGATTAATGTATAGTTGTGGTTTTCTTGAAAAAGGTGAAAATGACTATCGGATCGAAACGGAATTTAATGGAAGCAAGCTGGATTGAGCTGAATCATGAGTAAAATGATATTTTTGAAAATTTAGTTTTTAAAAGTGAATGATTTAATGTTAAATCGAAAGTTTAATGGAAATGTTTTATCTTTGCATCAATATATATTTATATGTATATGAAATATGTATGCATATGTTAAGGTATTGGTGAAAGTTTAAAACAAAAGAATGTATATGTGTTTTAATACACAAAGTAAAGGATTTAAATGATTTATAAATGTATTTTGAAGAACAAGCAACACTACATTCTAAACCCCCTACGATCAAGTATGACCGATATCGGGCCGAGGTACTTTAAGCGTGTAAGGATTGGGAGGGTAAAGTTATAGGTTACAACTGAGGGAGGGAAATAGTACCTAGGAGTAATATCCTTACACGTGATAGCAAGCGCGACCGGAACCCTATGCAGCGTGAGTTTCTCCGCAGCCAGAGTGGTTACAGGATCGAATGTGACTGCCCTCACCAAGGCATTCTAAATCGTTTTCTGCTTATTCCCCTGCCTATCGAAAGAAAGAAATAAAGACAGTAAAGTTTAAGGCATAAAATGTTTAAGGTATAAACGATTTTAATCAGATAAAGATTTATTATAAAAAGAAATAAAGTTTACTGCAGATAAATGTTTAAGACATAGTCTGGATTTTAATTTAATAGTATGTATTACTTTTGATATATACTCGAAAAATGTTATTTAAAAATGAAATGTACACTCACTGGGCTTCTTTAGCTCATTCTTTTCCGTATGTTTCAAAAACATTTTCAGGACCCGAGATAGGTGCGCAGTAGAAGGCCCCCACAAGAAGGAGTCGAGCCATCATGAGACAACGCCGTGATTTCTATCAGAGTATAATTTTCCATATCAGAGCATGTCTATTTTGTTAAGTATATATGTGTATATGTATAAAGTTGAAAAGGAAACTACGTGGGCTAATCTCGTGGACGAGGTACGTAAAGTGCTTGGCTTAAGTCCTAGCTGCCTCAATCTTTTGATAAAAACAAATGTACTGATTCAAGAAGTTTCAAATATTTTGATGATTGAAATGAATAAATGTATATATGTATATATCAGGTTTGATTTGGTTGTGGGACGAGGTAGTCCTAAAACTAAGTTTGAGAAGAGATGTAAGATTATAAGTGTTTTTAAATGTTTTCATAGTTTAGGAATTTGGGAAAGTCCGAAAATGTAGAGGAAACTCGCCAATTTTTCTCTCAAAATCTAAGCGTTGAAAAGAAAAAAAAAAAAAAAATTTACCACTTCGCTCAAAGATTATTTTCTAAAGATATGTTAAGGATTGAAAAAGGGGTTCGCTCCATGGATTTTATTCTGACTGCTTTAAGGAAAAGCTTTATATCCATCGGAGTGCCTGAGGTCCCTAAGCCATGAGGTTAATCTGCCTGGATCCTTCACCTGGATGAGTCTCATCCCTCAGGTGCTTCGCACCTTAAATAATTTTCCTCGACAGGTGAGGTGCAAGTAGTCAATTCTACACGGGTTACTCCCACCTAAATACACACATGTAACAGACAACCAAACACATTCAAACAAACGATGATCCTACTTGAATGTCTACATGCCTGTCATCGCCCCGAGTCCTCATCGACTTCGGCCACACGTAACTTTGTCATATATGAGAATTTATTTTCAAAACAAAATATTTGTTTTACATTTAAAACTTTCGACATCCTCCAAACCCTAGGACACACCCAACCACGGGAAACCTTCAACTGGATATCCTCCAACATCGACATCCTCCGAGCACCGGACACCCACCAAACACCTGACACCCTCCGAACACCGGATGTCCTCCGGTTAATCGACATCCTCTCATCACTGACACCCTCCAACATCGACAATTCCTAATAAAACTTTTATCTTTACATCGACATTTTTCGATTACTTTAAAATCATATCGCCATTCGACGATGTCCCATGCTACCGAGCCACCATCGATTACCTCAACCAATGTCGATCTTACCATGTCCCCACGACAATTTATCGAACACCAAACACGGCGGCCGATTACCATGGTCAACACTAAATCTAGAATCGACCAAACCATGCACTCACACCCAATGTCATGCGATGTTCTCAGGCATACAAATGCATGATGTCAATGCATTTATTTTATGTCATACGAATATTTATAAACTACATACAACATAAACAATTCACGTATGCATATATTCTACACACACCTAATGTTATTCAAATATCAAGCAACAACACACAAATTAAGCACACAAGGACCATTTTCAGTCCGAAATCAGTCTGGGACTGTTCAAAATGGGTCCCAAAAATTCCAGCATTTAGTACCAAGTTTTGGGACTGACCAAACGGCTATTCACGGCCTCACACCATCTAAACCATTTTAAATGGTTCTTAAGCCGAAAATAAACCAAGTAGGAGAAGACCCCCACCTCTCAGAGTTTGTCGAAACTCCACAATACCAAGCATTCCACGTAGCTCTCAGAAGGGGGGGAGCAACTTTGCCTCTCGTTCGCAGGATTCGAACTGGCCTGGACATCGGAATTCCCAGAGAGAAGGATTCTCTCTAAAAATCTATTTTCTTTTCTCTCTCTTTTTCCTTCTCCCAACACCGACGTAGAAGCCAATAAGAGAACTCATTCTCCATGCACATGTCAAGCCACCATCAATGCACAGGATTTATCCACTTATCCCTCTACTTTGGGATTTTCATCAAATGGCATCATGCCATGTGTCCACCCATGGCCCACACTCTCGCTCAAGCTTCACTAATTTCGCAGACGACACGCAGACCTCTTCGAGCCACCCAAATGTGTCAAGTGTCCCGCACTTTGCCTCGAAAAACGTGAAATTCGACCGCTTCTAATTCGACTAAATTCAACGCCAGAAATTTGGATTTCGCGAGACGATTCCAAAGGGTCCGCTTGGCCATCCAAGATCTAGAAAATTCCCGCATTTTCTACCAAATCATCGCTTTTATCCTTCCTCAAAATTCCTGATTTTTCTGGTTTCACATATATTTATTAAGATTATGAATAAGGAAATATGAACATATATTATGTATATTTTATGTTAATTAATGTAAAAACACATTTTCTTTAACTTATGATACTCAATGCAACTTTATATTTAGATTGAGATTATGAATATGAAATATAAAATTTGTTAATTATTATATGAAATATGAACATATATTATGTATATTTAGATATTTAATATAACTTTAGACGTAGATTACGATTATGAATATGAAATATATAAATTGTTAATAATGTAAAAACACATTTTCTTTAATTTATGATAATTAATGTAACTTTTTATATTTAGATTGAAATTATGAATATGAAATATAAAAAATTTGTTAATTAATGTATGAAATATGAACATATATTATGTATTGAGATATTTAATATAATCCTTAGACTTAGACTATGATTATGAATATGAAATATAATAAAGTGTTACACTAATGTAAAAACACATTTTTTTTTAACTTCTATGATTATTAATGCAACTTTATATTTAGATTGAGATTATGAATATGAAATATAAAATTTGTTAATTAATATATATAAAATATGAACATATATTATGTATATTTAGATATTTAATATAACTTACTTAGATTACGATTTACGAATATGAAATGTAAATAAATTGTTAATTAATTAAACACATTTTCTTTAACTTATTATACTCATTGCAACTTTATATTTAGATTGAGATTATGAATATGAAATATAAAAATTTGTTAATTAATGCTGAAATATGAACATATATTATGTATATTTAGATATTTAATATAACTTTTAGACTTACTACGATTATGAATATGAAATATAATAAATGTTAATTAATGTAAAAAAAATATTTTCTTTTAACTTATGATAATTAATGCAACTTTATATTTAGATTGAGATTATGAATATAAAATATAAAAATTTATTAATTATTGTAATATGAATTAATACAACTTTATATTTTGATTGAGATTATGAATATGAATTGATTACAATTATTGAAGTTTATAGGATGGATAGTGGAAGGAAGTAACACTGAGGTCGTGGATCCCGCTTGGAAATATCGTACACCTATTGAAGAGAAATGTAAATGCATAATTCATATGCAATTTTTGTGGTATGGTGATTAAAAGTTGGGGAATTACTCGGTTTAAATTTCATTTATCACAAACATATCCCCACTCAAATAGCAAGAAGTGTCCTAATGTGCCTCCCAAAGTTAAAAAAATAAATGAAACAACTTTTGGTTGAAAGGAATAAAGCTAAAGCGAAGAAGGCTGCAAATATTGAAGAAATTCGAGCTGAACTGTGAAGCACAATGGGTGGTAGCCATAGACATCTCTTTGATGATGGTGATGATGATGATGAGGAAAATGAGGAGGAAGATGATGATGTCTATATGTTTATTGCTAACATGAACCCTAACAAGCAAGCTGACTATCAAGCAGCATGTCGTACATCAAAAGCTAGTGAATGGAATAGACAACAAAAAGAAGGGTTTATGAGAGGCAAAAGAAAAATTGGTAAATCTTTTAACTTAAATTCATTATTATAGTATAAATGGATTTACAAACATTTTTAATATATATAATTGCAATTAGTGAGTCTTCACAATCACGTCCAACCGATTCAGTAAGGTGCATGCAAAGATCTCAAAGTGTGAGACAATCAGATCCATCACCACCTCTTTCTCCATCATTACACAAATCTTCGGCAGCAAGACAAAAGAGTATTAAAAATATTTTTAAAGGAGGTGCAATCAAAGAAACGATTAGTAAATTCTTCATATATAAGAGTGTTACGCCTCACAAAGCAGACTCTCACAACTTCAAAAACATGATTGTTGGTGCACAACAAGTTGGTATGTGAAAATCAAGCACTCCCTAATAACATTATTATCTTACATTATAGTTGCAAACCATATAATTATTTCCTTTAACTTGTAGGCATGGGAATAGAGCCACCCTCTTCATATGAAATCAAAAACAAATATTTAGATATGGAGTATAAAGACATGGAAGATTATGTGAATCTCCAAATGAAGAAATGGAAGACCTACAAAAATAATTATGTATGATGGATGGATTGGTCCCATGAAATTAAGCATCATTAGTTTCATAGTATATTGTAAATGAAGCATAATTTTTCTTAAGTCTATTGATGCATCGGATAATATCAAAGACAACAAATATATTTATGGTTTGTTGAAGGACGTGATAAAGGAAGTTGACAAAGAAAAATGTCGTAAAATCTGTTAAGATAAATGATCAGTATTTGTGAAGGTTGAGAAATTGTTAACGGTTATTAAATTTATATTGACTCATGTGTAGCACATTGCATCGACCTTATGTTTGAAGATATTAGTAAACGAGAAAGTCTTTTCGACTTGATTACCAATGCACGAAAGATCACCAACTTCATCTACAATCATGGTTGGTTGCTTGCAACAATGAGAAAGGTTTGTGGTGGAGATATTATGAGTCTAAGGGCAACAAGATTTGCAACAACACGCCCCTAGCAAGTCTCTAAAAGAGGGCTGATTTGAAGAAGATCTTTATTAGTGATGAAACGGGCTTCTCACAATCTTAGTCGGACGATCACTGGACGAGGTCGACAACTCAAGGTTTAATCATCCATATCGGGAGAAGGTCTCAACCTAGTGTCAATCTATGAGGCACTATATACAGTTCTTCAGCATTGTTGATTCCTGGAACTGTCTCCTAACAATGTCATTTGTGTATAGTTGATTCGAAAGTGATGATTACATGCACTCAAAGCTAAAGAACCGTCAAAAAATCACTGCGATATCAGTTGATAAAACCCTCAAACATCCTCTTCATAATGTTGTAAC
Organism: Tetrastigma voinierianum; assembly: GCA_016808115.1. Taxonomy (NCBI): domain Eukaryota; kingdom Viridiplantae; phylum Streptophyta; class Magnoliopsida; order Vitales; family Vitaceae; genus Tetrastigma; species Tetrastigma voinierianum. Next base: position 43,359 of record JAEQBH010005336.1, on the reverse strand, counting down.
TATTCAATATCATAATAACTTTTAATGCATATTATTTTCTTTTTTGTCACATACTCAATTTTAAATCACTTTTGTAGCATATTATCTTAATCCAAGATTTCAATATAGACCCTGGAGTTAGTAGTGACTCCCGAAGCACCCAAGCCATTCATGAAGTATTTGGAAAATTATCTTCTACACTGCAGTCTTAGTAATATTGGAAATGAGGTACATCAATAGGCTATATTTCTAATTAATTGATTCAATTTATTCGTTACACTTTACACATATATTAATTCTGGATGTTACATTTTGAATTCACAACTTATAATGTTTCGAGATGCTAAAAGGAGATTCTAAGTGGATTGAAAGCAAAGAATAAACATCAAGAGATTTAATGGTCTCTAGTGAGTTGTTTCTCATTAAAAATTTAAAAGTAAAGTCCATTACCATGTTATTATTAGATTTTGAATGTTAGTAATTTTTATTGCAGCTGAATGGTGGTTTATGTATGGAAACCACGCTCCCACACTGAGGAATTTGGCCCTTAAGGTTATTTCCCAAACTGCATCATCTTCAGCATGGAGAGAAATTAGAGCACATTTGCTTTGATCCATACAAAATAAATAAATCGGCTAGCTTACCCTAGACTCTAACAATTAGTTTTTTGTTACTACAACATGAAACTAAAGATACAAGATACGCAAAAGTTATATATCGAATAAAGTTGGCCAAAATATTACCTTGATTTACTGACATTTCGTACCAAGTTTGGTAGTTAAGAGGATAATCAATTATTTCAATGGCTAGAATTCTCCGTTTAGATGATGAAAATGGAAATCCTGATCCACGAATTGTTGCACATGTTCAAGAAGTAGGTGTTGATGTTGAGCGGGTTTTATCTGAAGAAGTTTATAATGAAAGTTTCAGTCAAGACACTAAAGACTCATTTTAGCCCGTTGTCACTTCTCGACCTTCTTTTGATTCAAGTGTTGAACATAATAGTAGACCTAGTTTTACTGTACTTATACTACAAAGCATGACATGGCTCAAGATGAGAGGAATTAATGGATGGTAGTGGACACCGAAATGACGGCAGATATGCGTATCGACAACAAAGTAAATATCCATTGGAGTCCATTCACTGATGAAGATGAATTCACACATGCTACATAAGATAAAGACTCGTCTAGGAGAGCTGGTCCAGGTATTAGAACCATTGGAAATCCATATAAAGGTCGACGAAGAAGGATGACACAACACAATGAGGATTCTCAAGCCGCTAGTTTATCCATGAGCATTTCAGACTACTATAGTGATTCATCCAATGATGCCAACGTTTTTCCTCCTTACACAATGAGTTATAGTCACTCTTCTTCACATCCTTCAGGTTCCATTGGTAAATAAGGAATGATTAACTATCCTCATGATCCACAAATGTCATTCCAAACTCCATATCAAATGCAACAAGGATTTCAAAAAAGCATGTGAGTGAACTCCGAATTTCCTATCCATGGAGAGGTTGTGGGTACAAGTCAAGACATTTATGCATGACATGTTCAATCTTATAATCAATATTATCGGAACACTTTGTCTTAGTATGAGTATTGTCTTCACCAAGATGGGATCTTTTCATCAAATGTTGCAATGGAACCACATCAATCTTCATTTTGGTTTTGAAAGACCATTGCAATGTAATATCAATGTGTATATTTCATCATTAATGTCATTTTTACACTTTTACAAAGTATTTCCATGAATTTCAAAGTATTTTTGTTAATTTCCAATATATCGATATTCATGTAAAAATATTCACCGATATATCCATAAAATCCGGGCACCGGAGATATCCATTGGCTAAAACCGATATTTTTAAACCTTGACTTAACAATGAAATATATTGAATGGTCATAAGAAAATATCCGTATTGGGTAAGGATGAGTCCTAAAACTCGTGTCACTATCCAAACTCGTGATGACATACTCTATATAGGTAAGCTAAATCATACGCTCTAACTATAATAAGAAATTTGAGCGAAGTCTCTCAATAGTGGAAGATAACATAATTGTACACAAGTACCACTCTTGTTTGAAAATAATACTCCACCTAATAGTGCCAATATAAAAGCACGAGCATAACACTACAAAATAATATCATCAACTCATATCGGGTAGATGAGAACCGTCGACGCAACTCAGGCCACGCTTGAACCTTCTAATCTGTATGAAGGCGGACCCACATAAAAGCTATGAACACAACATTGACCAATCTATATCACATGTGCCCAAGTGACGGAGGCCCATGAATACACAATCCTAAAATCATGGCTACATCCTATGCAGGTAACGATCTATCCACAGGTGGGGAAAGGTATGTGTCTCAAGTCACCATCTCTCAAAAAGATTCACGATGAGTGGCCAATCTAATGTTATGTGTTCAATATGATATACATTGTCGAAGCTGGACTGTACGATATATGAGCGAATACAAGGGTCCATTTTCCATTTCACATGAACATCTACAAGCGATGGCAACATGTCAATATTTTAATTGAGCTACAAAATATTAACATGTACACTTCATCAAGTTAAGAACATAATTAAAAACTTAATAGCGATATGTGAATATTAAAATATCAACATGTGAATATTTATATACCTGTCTAGAGTCTACCAATTAAAACCTGTCTATCTTGTAAAACCAAAATAAAACGATCAAGTGGATCTAGGTCGATGCCCTTCCATGCTCCATCATTGTAAAACTACTAGTTTATAACATTAGAACTTAAAACATTTTAAAATTTCAGAGTATCCCTATAATATGAGGATTTTCCCAAATACATACAACCTAAATAACTAAGGAAGATCTAAGACAAATATCATATAATATGTAAAAAAATTTTAAAGTCTACCTAAGAAACATAAATATCGCTCAAAAATGTAAATAACAAAAGCAAGTCAACATACGGTAGATAAGCCACTTCATGAAGTTCCAATTACTCATCCAAAAGTTAAGCACTAGCACCATCTTGTTAGAGAATAAATACAATGTAAATGTTACTTTTTATGAAGTTTCATCACGTATGTTCCTATTTGGTCAAGAGCAAGACGTGATCACTTGTTTGTATAAACCACATGTAATTGAGGTTTTTTCTTCTCTAACATCCATTTTATTATAAACAAGTCGATTTAGGTCTCCTACTCGACACACGATTCATCGATTCTGCTGTGCACAATAATTGGACCGCCATATGGAGGCCACTCATACTCATCAGGTAATGGGTTAAACAGTGGCGCCCAAGTGTTAAAGTATGCACATGTGGTGTAATAATTTTAGAGAAATGATCAAAATCAATTGAATGAGCTTTATAAATCGTGAGAATATTATCGCATGGAATCCATATATGAGTAATTTGTCACAGTGCATCCATGTTCACGTAGTTCACATGATATGCTCCGCCCACCACTTAATGTTCTTTTAATATGCATACTAGCCTTGACATGAAATAAATTTTTGAAATGACTATATAGAACAACCTCTATGAGAACTCAGGTTAATCACATTTGCATTAATCTTAGCATCGACATAAGGAGTGCATCGCTCACTTGAAGCAAGCCACTGAACCATGTTGTCTTCTCACAACCAAGTAACTATTAACCCAATAGCACGTCAATCGAACAATGCAATCACCGGGCAAGCTTCAGGCCCCTTTGAGAACACTATCGAACATTTCCGACATTTTCGTAGTCATTATACCCTATCGTCGACCTCCATCATGCGATAATGCCCATTTCTCAAACATAATAGCCTCTAACCATGAAAGTGCCTTTGGATTAATTCACTTAATTATGATCATATGCTTGTTAAATTTTTCTAACTTTGTTCTTCAGTCGCCCTACATACAAGATTTTCAAGCATTTGTCTTTAAATCAAGTCATAAAGTTGTTTGCAAGATAACACATTAAAATCTGATGATTAGCGTCTAGTTCAAACCAACTAAGATAAACATCAGAAAGTGCAATCATAATACCTTGACGATCATAAGAGATACCACAATAATTTTCCATATAATAAGTTTTCGATACATGCTAAAAACCACCCCTAAATTATCAACATTTTCTAAATTTTTACACAAAGCAAAAGCAAGAGGGAACAATTGATTATTTTCATCACATTCCATGACAATCATTACAATATTTTTATACTTTCCATACAAGTGTGTACCGTCAATAGTCAAAATTGGGTCATAATACTTAAAGCTCTCAACAAAATGATGAAATGCCCAGAAGACTCTTTAGAACACCTCTTCATTTTGCCTATATCACCTGAGAATATTTTAGAAATTATAATGCATCATGGATTTGCTTGCTCTAGTGCACCAAAAAAATGTGGGAGTTGAGCATATGAATTATAAAAATTATCAAATAAATTAGTCATCACTTTACGCTTGCTTTGTGAAGCCTTAGCATGTAAGATATGATACCCAAATTTTCTGTAGACTGGGCTTTGAACGGCAACCACCGAAATCACGTGAATCAGGCTTTAATCATCCTATATGCGAGCGCTATCATGTTCGAATCTAATTGATGATGATCTTAGTTAATGCAAGGATTGACACATGTGTAGTAAGCATTATTTCTTAATTTCACTAAAGATGTCCCTTAATAACTACAACACAAATTCTCCATGGACATTGGCATGTTCTACTTCTTCTTACATCTTAAGACTAACAAATCGCTTTATCGATGAGAAACAACATACTCGTGAGAAATAATGGATTACATCTTTGCCAACATGTCGCAAATTTTCCTTTGAATTAAATATTTGTCCAACAGTGAACTCTCCACTTAAGTATCTTGTAATGTTCTTTCTCCATGGGGTCCAATCACTTGAAACAATATGACCAATGTTTTCAATATTTTCAAATTGCGGTGATGATGGAAAATGAAATTGAAATTGTGGTATTTTAATTGGGTCATATGAACCTTTTATATTCGATTGTCTCGAAGTTACAACCTTCGCCTATCCAAAAGCCACATATCTCATTTGTTCTCTTCAATCAGCTTCACGAACAACTACAAAAAATGAACACCCTTCCTCATGATGGTTCTCAACTCTAACACTATTATCACCACATTGTCTTTCATCTTCATCTCCCTCGTCTTCTCCCTCCCCTTCATCTCCCACCCCATGTTCAATAGTTAGTGGATTTGGAACATTGCCATTGTCATCATTTCCACAAAGTAGGAAAGGATTAAAGTTACAAATTGGTGAATTTACATGTAAGCGAAGTGGTATTTGTTCAACAAGCAACTCAACTTCATCCATCTCAAATCTACTATGCATTTCTAGCATTCGAGTCACATCATTATCAATCTTTACTAGGCAAGGTTGAAATTTCTTTTCTCTTTTCATAGGAGACTTACAACTAAGAATTAATTAAAAATGTTCTCTATTGATATTAGCTTATTGAGTATATCATTTCCAACAATTATTTGTATGTTATCCCAAGAGGCACACCTATAGGTTCGGCCACAACTCTATCCCCCACATAATCAACATCTTGTTGATTCGTGCCACAAGAGGTGCCTAATCAACAATATTTATCCTAATTCCTCCTATCAATGTGAGCAAAGCTACTCAGTATAAATTTCTGTGGTTGAACTCTTGTGTGGATGGGTTTTCTTTCAGACAAATGACTAATAAAATAAGGCTAAAATTGGTGAATTCAATTTGGATTTCGGGGTTTTCAAAAACAGGAGTTGATGGTTTAAAACTGAAAATAAAAACAAGTTAAAAAATTGTAAAATAGAATTCCTTGTAGTGTTAGGTCACTGGGGCTGGGGTCCTGGGGCAACTGAGGTTCTCCAGGGTCTTTTCCTCGCGTTGAGGAGGATGACATATAGTCATCTCCCAAATTTGCTTCTTCATTTAATCGTAAAATCGACCACAACTATCTTTGAAAATTGGTATTTCCGTCATCGATGGTCTCGACAAGAAATAACATCACCTTGACTCACTCTTCAACAAATAATAAATGATAACTGAATGAACGCTATCAGATCGCACAATAAAAGATACAATGAACCCTAAAGCTGTCAAGTAACGTCGCTTATAGTGATCCCGAAGGGATCAAACCCAAAATTCGAGAAAAATAAAATATCCTTGAATCGCCTTTCAATAACCCATAGATGGTAAATTCAATCTAAAATAATGGATCTAATGATAAGCATCCAAGGAACCCAAAAGCTTATCAAATATTGATCATTCATAGCAAACCGAAGGGATTAAAGCCTACGTTCGACTGAAACCATAAATGGTAGAAAATACCGTTAAAACATGAAAAACCTCGCCTGCCTCTCTGATCCCCGCCCAATAGCCTTCCACCCATGAAAAAGGCTTTAGTCGCCATCCTCCGAGTTGTCATCCCTGGCGATGTCTCCTAACAGAAAGTAGAAGGAAGAACGGAAAATGGGAGAGCCAAATCTTCTCCTAAAATTCACTGATATGTTTTTATCGTGCTTGGTTTGGGATTTTGTAGCGCCTTTACAAAATTACAAAAATAACCAAAACTTGTTAATACAAGGATAAAATGGAAACCAAAAGGAAATAAAGGCAAACTGGCAATAGGAAGTCAAGGGTGGATAAGTGGGTACGGCGTGGATGGTGAATAGTGCTACAGGAAGCCAATTTTGTAGTCAGTTTAATTTCAGATTTTCTTCTCTTCTTTCTCTTCATCAATCTCACCGCCAGCTTGACTCAATTATTCGTCGGACGACTCAATATTGTTCATTAGCTCAGAAAATCGCAAAATTTGCCACAAATGCGATCAATGAATAACATGGACCTTAATGTGTAATTGTTAATTATGCCGATTAGTACATAAAAATGCTCAAAACCCGTAATAAACATGGTTCAAAATAAGACTTTGAAGACTAATCACTTGTCGTGTTCTCACCATTTTCTCATTACAAAACAAACAATACCAATGAGTTAGACATCGCTATCTATAAAAAGAAGTAAATAAAATCAAAGCAATATTATTTTTAACTATAAAAATACAAAATGTTAAAAAAAAGGACAAGTATTAATTACATTTAATTACATTAGTAAAACACCTTATTGGGAAAATTGATGAATTTTATACATCATCATTCCAATCAAAAGAGAAGATGCAACACTTGCAAACCGGTAAGATAAACAAAAAGAAAAATCCCTAAAACATAAAAGTAACATTGTTGGTCACTTTTATTTAGCGGCAACTTGCATTTGGAAATCTTCATGAAATGAAACAAAAGTCATGGTTTTATAGTACATTTTGATAAAGGAAAAAAAAAATCAAAGTTGAATAAGAAAATTGTTTGGTGCCAAATTCATGGGACCTAGATGCGGCTTTTCATTGAGAATAAACTAATGCTTTTAGGACCACTTAAACAAATAAAATCATTAAATAAGAGAATGAGTCACGAAAGGCATATCTTGGTCCAATGATTTTGTATTTTAATGTTGAATTAGGATTAGGACCTTCCATTATTGGGCCCTTTTCATTTTATTCGATTGTGAAAAGTAAATATGACCTAGCTTCAACTTTTAAAGTTTGTCTGCCTCTTTCTATTCTCTATTAATATCCACCAAATTTTGTCTCTATGTTATTTTTTCAGGATCCACTCTCTATTTTTTTTTCTCTTTAATGATTCTCACTATAAAATTCTTTTGTTTTTTTCCTTTGAAAATATACAGACTGAGAATGTGAACTCCCAGATTGAGATAATCAGAAACGGACCATCTTTAGTCTTTATAATTGCAACTAAATGATTAGTTCTCCACTTCTCCTTTTCATTTTAGGAACTTCAAGGGGAAGTGGATATTTTACGATTACTTTAGATTGCTGAAAAAAAATTCCATTATTCATCCTTATTCGTTTGAAGAGTTGATTTACCCATTTTATCCATTTGTGAAGGGTAAAGAAGGCAAAATATTTTTCTAAATAACATAACTCCATCATCTCTTATTCATTTCTGTCCGAAATCTTATCATTTTCAGACTTAAGTTTTCTAACCTTAAATCACAAACTCAACACCAAAAATAAAATAAAATCTCACAAATAAATCCAAATGTACTCATAAGTAGCTTTCACTAGTTATAGGACTGAGCAGATGAGTGCACGAGCTTCTTGGGGAAGAAGATGATCGTAAAGATAAACGATGGGGTGGGCCTTCAAATGGGTAAAGGTGAAAGCGACATAAAAAAGTAATTGTTGGTGAACGAGAGAGACGAAAAAGTATATATATATATATATATATATATATATATATATATATATATATATATATATATATATATATATATTTTTACAATCAGCAAAAAAATGAATACTTTTGTGAATAGTTTCAAAAGAGAACTCTATTTTTTAAATAAAGTATTCAGATACTAAACTCGAACAAGCGCATCTTAATGTGGGGTGGAGAGCTGTCGAAAAGGTGCTTCTCTGAATACTATCATCCCATTATTCGGGTACTGCGCTGTTGGCCACAATGGTGCTTCTTAGTTGATGATTTAGTCATTTTGTTTATCTTTCACTTTTTCAAAATTTACAATATTTCCTCTAACATCAAGGTATAGGGTATTACAAAAATACTTTTATATATTTTCCTTCATATTCGTACAAAACACTTCTATTTTATTGTATATGTTTCTTTAGCTTTAATATATCTAATAGTTGCTCATATAGTAGCAAGGTATCAAGGTTGAGTATAGATACTAACAATATTCTAATTAAATATGTAATCATTAGAATCATAGTCTTCCTGAGAATTGGTAGTTTAACCTTGTTTGTAATTAATCAATCAAGAGCCACATCTAAGAAGATAATGCAACATTAGCTCCAATGAAATAATGTAATCTCAGTTGCAAATATAATGACTCCCTTTGAAAAGTATAAATATGCTATTATATTCCATGTGATCTTCTTAAGTATATCTTATTGCCTTTCATAATTAAGGATATAATTGTTCGGTTGGAGCAATAGTACCTTTAATGAAGGTTTTAATGGATAATTTGTGAACCAAGATTAGTAGCTATTAATGTTTGATTTGAGATGAGTGACAAGTGGCACTTAATTATGTTCTTCAAAGTCATGGATTGCTTTTTCAGGAAAAAGGAATTTCAAGTCCAAGAAGATAAGGAACTTGGTATTCAAGATCACATGTCAAGTGAAGACCTTCCAAGATTAGGATTCCTATAGCACCCCATTCTCGGCCCGACCCTATTGGTGGATCCAAACCGAGTCTGGAAGGCATAATGAGTTCATTCACAAAAACATATACAAAAACAAATAACCGTTATACGACATTCCATTTTATAAACACTTTCAAATACAAAGGAAGCGATTTCTCAATTTTATGAAAAGGATCCATAAAGAGATAGTAATATAAATGTATGTAATGGACTAGAGCAAATCAGAGCTCTAAGGATCCCGATTACAGCTTAGCAGGAGCTCCTGGGTAGCCTGCCGTATGCCTCGTTGCATTGTTATGGTGTTTCTGGCCATGTTTAGTTTCACCATCCAATTTGAGAGAGATTCAAAATTTTTGTAAACTAGACTTGCAGTAATAATTTACTTGAAAGAAGTGGATGACCAACCCTAAAGTGCCCATAAATCTATCAAAATTGAGTTATGTGCAAATTCTATTTTGCAAATTAGAGCAGTTAGATGTAAAATGCAATAACTGAGTTTTGGTGATCCAAATTAGTGGATTCCACTAGAGAAGAAACCTTAGAACCATAGCTTCAAATGAGTGAATGAAACCATTACTTCAATTTATGGGAACTAAGACCTTTAAATCAAGAATAACAAAGAGGTGATCCAGCGAAGAACCAATTAATAAATGCCGTAACTCGAGTTTGGACTCGTTTTGCCAATTATGTTTTGGAATTTATGAGAACATTGTTGGGATGATTAAAGGTTTTGGGAAGGAATATATGGTCTTGGAAATATTAAGTTTTATGTTGAAAAAATTTACTTGAGAATTTATTTGATTTTAAAAAGTGTTTTGTTACAAGCTGTCAAAGTGGGCAGGTTAGGGTTTTGGGATGTTAAAGTTAAAAACTGGACCAATTGGTTCATAATATGATTTGGGGTGCTTGGGGGTTGGTTAGACCTTGGTATAAGCTAATCAAATCACTGTTTGAAGTTAATTTTGCATAACATTAGGATTGGTTTTGGTGAGACGTTTTAAAGGAACTGCTGTCTGGAAAAAAAAAAAAAAAAAAAAACAGCATGTTTGCCCTGTTTGTGTTATTTGGTTGAGGGCCTTAGAGAAGGAGTTTTGAATTGAAAATTTTCAGAGATGTCATTGGATATATAAAGGAATAAAATGGAGATTTTCATAATTTTTGAAGACCATTTAAATAATTTTTGGGTAATAAAGTCCAGAGAGTACAAAACTGGAAAATAACAGTCCTTGCATGTGGTGTTAGTGGCTGTTTGAGGTTTTTGACTTAATCTTCCTTTGGGGATGATTTAGTTGATCAAAAGTACTATTGGAAAAGGATTTTAAGGCAGGGAAAATTTTTTAGTATTTAAGCTATGTGGATAGATTAAAGTTTGGGAAACTAACAACCATACCGGCCAGATCTTGGGTCTCTTTATTTGCTAATGAGATTAAGAATACGATATTAAGCTCCGAAAATCAACCCTAACCAAAATCACTAGTACGCACGAATAATATTGTTCTTTAATTGTATTGGAATAGGGGCTGATGATGAGGAAAGCTCAAACTAAGATCGAGATTCCGAGGATTGGAATCAAAATGCAAAGCTTTTTGGGTTTGTTCTACACCTTCTCTCATTATTTCGCATCTCTATCTTCAAAATGTTTGAATTACATGTTGAATTGTTTTAAATTGATTTGATGCAAATAAATTGTGAAATGAATTGTAAGTTGATTTAAGTTAAGAAATTTGAGAAATTGATTGATTGCGAAATAAATGACATGAAAATTGCATGAGTATTGAAATGATTTGTTTGTATAAAAATACATACTATATTGTAATTTCCTATAAATGATTTGAATGCCCTTAATAGAATGTTAACCATTAAATTCGAGTTAAAGATAGATTGGTATACCAATAAGAGGCAAACAAACGAACTATTGTGTCATACCGATCCATAGCCCAACGGGACAGTATCGGTAGTGTACACCAACCGAGTACATATTTTTATAAAACTGTGTTTACACCAGCCTGCAACCCAACTGAACCGTGCCGGTGATTCGTTATCTTGTGCACCAAAAGCATATTTAAATTTGATAAGGGCTAAAATGCAAAATGATAATGAGAATGAAAAGTGTAACAAATTTTATGATTCGAATGGATTCCACATTACGAAATGCATATTTGAGATGACCAATGAATTGTAATTGATTAAATGGAAATATATCTTTATGTATGTATTGTACCATTGGTCATTTAAGAGTTACGAATGCATTATGTCTATGGAAATTGCATGATTTGATTTAAACCGAAATAAAGAGAGAATCAGAGGAACCACTAAGCATGAAAATGCTTAGCACGTAGTTTTTATCTATGCGTAGGTACCCTGAGTGTGTACAGAACTACACAAGATCGAGGAGCGTAGGAGTCTCGACAGCCCAAAAAGTGCTATTTTGAACCCTATTTATTATAAGTTTTGAGTGGATTTTTTTGTGTACTAATCATGCTAATTAACCCGATTGCACATTAAGGTCCCTACTATTTTATTGATCGTGATTTTCAGGCAAATTTTGCGCTTTGCGAAGCCAATTATGCCGAAATTGTCGAGTCGATCTAAGCACGAAGAATCTGGGCCAAACTCAACATTACAGATCAAAGATCGGAAGGAAAGAAGAGCAAAATGTGAAGAAAACCACCACTGCAGGAAAAACATTCCTGCGTGCATTGTTCCTACCTCCACAAGACTGCTCCTTTCCCGCGCCCCTGCTCTCCGCATCTCACGCTTTTTGTTCTTTTGTTATAGTTTTTGGTTTATCTCCTTTCACCTTGTTGTAATCACTTATGTTTCTGGATTGTATGGTATTTAATTAGTTTTCGTAAGGCTACATAAGCCATTTTGATGAATCGTTGAAGGACGGATTTTTTGTCGTAAGTAAATTGTGGCCCGTTTCTCCCGTTTTTTCCCTTTCTCTCTCATTTTCCCTTTTTCGGTTGCCAAACACTCCTCTGAGGATGACAACTCAGAGGATGTTTGGTTAGACCTCTTCCTCCCTTGAAGATAAAGGTCATGGCTAGGGCTCGAGGTAACGCACTAGCCCCCCTGCTTAACACACGATTTTTTCGGGTTGTTTAAGTTCCCGCTTCTCACTTAGGTTAAAATCTTTTAAGCATGCCTCTTTAATGTGTATTTAAGTAAGTTTTTTTGGGTTCAATGGATACTTTCACGCTAGATCCATTGAGGCCTCTAAGTAGTTGTCTCCCGCTAGTTATCGTATAGGGTTTTTGAGATATGTTTTCACCCGGTTAGGAACATTTATGCCCATTTAAAATGCTATGTTTCAAAAGGGAAAATCATGTGGTTTAGCTTTTAAAGCAAATGAAGATCCGTTCCGGGAATGATTATATGTCATCCTCCCAACGCTTTGTAGGAAAAAAATAATTCTAGGAGTGAGCGTGTTGGGGTTACCTTAGAACCCTAAACCAAAGCGGGCCCGAGACTTCTAAGGAGTTCTATTTTTACATTTTACTTTATTTAAATTTCAGCTTTGCAAAACCGACTCAACCCTCGTTTTTACCCAAACCCCAAAATCCAAATTTAATTCACCAGTTTTGATTTCACCCAAATCATTTGTACGAAGAAAACCCATCCCCGTAGTTCTAATTTAGATCGCTATACTCGCAGTATTGACTACAAGTAGTGAGGGGAGGAACTTAGGAATATAAATTTTGTTGATTCAACTCACCCTACCGTGGCACGAATCAAATGGCGCCGTTGCCGGGGATGGTGCCTAAGTGCATTTGACGAGATGTAGAACACTTGTGATCTTCATTACAAGTTCTGGTGAAATTTTCCTTTTATTTTTTCACTATCGCTTTGTTTTTTTGTTCATTTCACTATAAAAAAAAAGTGTTGCAGATCTGCTTTTTGTGTGCTATATTTATACTGTAGATTATATTTTCAGTGGTTTGAATTGTGACCAAATGGAAAGAGGGAGAACATAAATGAGTACCCCGTGGAGAGAAACCCTAGGAGCATACATGTCCATGAGGGACTATAGAAACCAATGGATGGGTACACCCTCCTACAGTGTTACCCCAACTTATGCACCTCCTCCACATCCACAATATAACTCTTGGTCTTAGCCTCAATCACCATAGCCAATCTCCCCAATTTAGCAAGCAATTCTAGACCTTACCAAACTGGTGGGTGATGCTGTGGTAGAACAAAAGGAATTGGTCTAATTGAGTGAAAAATCATACGAGGAGAATTCCCTGGACCAAAGGTTAGATGGGCTGAACAATGATTTTGAGCATGAATGGGACAACCTGTGTGACGCCCCGAAACCCGGGGGTCCGTTGACTACCCGTCAACCCGCGGAACACGAATGGACATCGGGTTACCCGACACCACCTCAGGAAAATCGGGCAGTCTCCTTTGTACGGGGAGCTCTACCCAAACGCATTACCTGCATAAACCTGTCCCAAACAATCCAATATAATTCCAAGGATAACAACATGGATAAAAACGGCCTCTTGGGCCCATAAAACAATATCCATCAACAAATTAACCATGTCCCATAGTTCTAAGAGTTAGTAATTGACTCTTATACACATATATCAAAATACTCAAATTCTAATACATGTGGAGAAACGATCAAAGCCCCACCCGGTTTTCTTCAAGACTCCACTCAGAGGATCGAGCCGGCCCCCTTCGCACGCTCCCGTATTCGTAAAATAAAGAGGGATCCCACGACGGGTGAGCTAAAGCTCAAGAGGAGAATTCACTCAAGCGGGCTACTCACCACCTACGCTGCAATGTTCCACTTAAACACACATTCAAGCAAAATGCATGATCCTACTTGAATGCTCCACCGACTAACCTGCATCCCGAGTCCTTCACGACTCTCTACACTCGCCTAAGCCTTGTATGAGAATTATTATTTTATTAGTGGACAACCCTCCGATGTATATATATCAATTGGGCCGCTCCGACGATTGATATATAAATTGTTTGTGGACTACCCTCCGAGGAATATCAATTGGGCCGCTCCGACGATTGATATTTTAAGTTTATGGACTACCCTCCGATAATTAATATTTTAGACTACCCTCCGAACCATTTTCCTCTAGACTTATCTCATGCACTCACTACTATAATCCTAGGGTGATCCAGCTGCATACTAATGCATGTGACGCCAATTCCAATATAGTCTAATCACATGCAAATATATAAACATGAATATATTCGCATAAAAATTAAATCACACAAACATGTTATGTAATTATCATTTTACGCATCAAAATTAGCTCTCTTGAGCTAATATTCAAACACAAGCAATTCGATTCGAATTACTTAACTAAACACATAATTTTACGAAAATATATTCTTGAATATTGTTTCGGGAATAGTGAAACCCTCGGTTACTATTCCCGAAAGATCACAAATCAACGGCTCACTTAGTGAACTCTGGAATTCACTCGCCATTCCCTACCAAATTCAATCAAAGCATGATTTAACACCACCATACCCATTTTCCATACCCACACATGGAGCGTGCCTACGGGCTGCTCCATTCGTTTCAAAAAATCAGATAATTCGGTCCCATGTTTCGGGGACCGATCCACCCCCAATGGTCCTAATCACCAAACATTCGAAAAACACTAAAATGGGGAATAAACCTGCTAGGGTGAAAATCCTACCGAGGAGTTTGAAGAAACTCCCGATCCCGGAGTCCACGCGCGCAGCCTCAACCTCGCGAGAACATTTCTCCTTCTGTTCCGAAGACCGCCTAACTATCTGGATTTGGCGGGAAAACTAGAGAGAGAAGTGGTTTCCTCTCTCTAAAACAAATGGAAAACTGCCGCCTCCCCAAAATCCCGTCCAAACACTACATCCCTTAAATTTTCAAATTCTGGCAAGAAGACTATTTATTAATTGACTTCGACTTAAAATCAAATTCCATAAATGACTTTGTTCCTCTTTAATAGATTCGATATTCCTAAGACTACCCTACTGTCCATTTTCATCATTTCTCTACTCATACCACTTATGGTACATGAGTACATGCTATATGTGACTTTCGTCACATCGGAAATCGTTTTACGGCACCCGAAACGCTATGCCTCGAAAAACGTGCCGACTTCAACTGTCTCCCAGAAACACAAATTTACGCTAACTGTATTCGAGACGCCCAACGGAAACTGCTTCGCCATCCGAGATCAGAGAGAATAAATTACGGATTTTTAATCGAAATTAACAATTTTGTAATCGAAATTACGACATTTGCCCTTTCCAAAAAATTGGAATTTCTAGTCTTACATTCTGCCCTCCTTAAAAAGAATTTCGTCCCGAAATTCAGGACAATCTCAGTCACTCACATGCATATACAACGTGCACTGTACCATGCATGTAAATTAGTCATTTAAATGCTTAACGACTAAACCATGTACCTTCATCCCTAAACAAGAAGGGATAAGTGGCCCGCATCGTGTCCTCGCGCTCCCACGTTGACTCCTCCACCCACAAAGGCCGCCATAAGCACTCACTAGCCTCACGGTCTTTGGCGTCAGCAAACCCGATCACGGCTAATCCTTCTCCCCAAAATGCACAATGGTCCCTCCTCAAAGGTCCCATCAGGTGTCAACCTCAATCTATCCCTCAATCCACCACACGAGCCGGATCTCGGGTATACTCCCGAGCATGGAGACGTGAAATAACACCTTTGTGGACACCGCGTCAGCAGAAGCCAACCGCAGACAAGAACAATCGCTATCCCCGAGTATCTCGAAGATCCAATAAATTTGGGCATATCTTCCCGTGTTTGTTGTCGAACTCGGACACTTCCCTCTGTGCATCACCTTCAAGAAGACGTGGATCCCCAACCTCCGAACCTAAGGGTCGACGCCGCAGACATCCACATAATCCTTCTCGCCGGCCTGGTCGCAGAAGAAGCCATCGATCGCTTCACCTTTCTAATCAGATCAGGACCCGTGATGGAGCCCTCTTCCACCTTGGTCCAACATAACGGTAATCTACATGGCCTCCCATACAATGCCTCATATGGTGCCATTCGTACACTCGCCTGATAACTGTTGTTGTAGGCGAATTCCGCTAAGGGCAATTAATCCTCTACCCTTATGATCCAGGACACATGTTCGCAACATGCCCTCTAACACCCGTATGTAATCCATACACACGTAACCCTACACAACCCTTGCTTGGTGTGTAACCGCTAACCTCTCCAAGGTCACAATCATCGACAATCCAACGGGATCGCTGACTACCCATGTCACGAATCGACATTCATATACGAGCTCCTTGCTACTCAACAACACCAATGCACCCAATGGGTATCTCAAATCTTAAGTCACTCCCGAATTCTATCATATAACTCTAAGTCTACATGATAACCTCGTCTGCGTGTTTTCACCTCAAGTCACTCCCGACTCCTAATACTCAACTCTAAGTCTATGTGGATAATTTAACCGCGGTGTTTTCATATTCCGCAAACATAACGCTACACTCGAGCCTCTTATTTCGATTCAACCATGAGCTCTACTCGAACATAGTCCTCAAGACAACTCAACCTCGCGACTCACCAAGAGTGGTGAATGACTACACCGCGGCACCCACACCCGACTCACGGATGTTACCGCATACGAACGCAATGATGTCGGCACTGCGGATAAATCCAATCCCGCCCACCATGAGCGTATCCTCGAGATCTCTCACTCATAATCCCGACCTGTCAGGTCGACTCTCACCCTACATCCTAGGGAAGAACATCTATACTTGGCTTCTCTAAAGGCCTTAACCTCTAAGCCCAAATCCAATGTCGTGTCGGGTATGACAACCCGGCTAAGGTCTCAATTACTGACAACCCGATGGTTGTCAACTCATCCATGTCAAGCCTGACAATCCACAACCAATAAGTCTACCACTTTAAGGTCCACCACGCGGGCTATGCAAATCTGTTCGGTCCCCGTACTTCGACTCCACACCTCAGCCCTTGGCTTAATTCCAGGCTGCGGGGAGGCTTGGTATGAAGCACCCCTAACCGAAACTAGTTCCTCTTAACCCCCATTGTGGTGCTGAGGAATGAATCAGATACTCTCCCGTACTACTTCGCTAACTAGGACTGCCAGTCCCCAAGGGTCTTGGGATCCCTGTCTCTGGGGAACTCCCGCCACTCATGCTCAATCCTGGCCCTAGTCCTAAAACTAGCGTGAAGCAGAAGTCTTCTGCCTCATCCCCGAACTAGGAGAAAACTGATCCTCCCTTCATACTACACCAGACACGAGTGTTCCAAGTATCCTCTATCTCTCTCTTGGGTGTCGTGACCCATCTCAAACCATGGAGTCCATATCCCGTAGGCGAAATCCTACATCCCCGCCTCACGACAACCGCAGCCCATTCTCGCATCTCCGTGAACACCACCCAATCCCAAGAAACTACCTATCTCGGCGATCATCTGGGCCTCGAACCCATTCCTCTCGTCTCAACCTTCTAGTCGACCGACACTCCCGTGCCGACACCACATGTCTCAACTTCACCCGCAGTCAAAACCAGACTCACGGAACTTAGCGTACAACTGATGGGTCTCTTAACAAACAAACAATCCTCAAGTGATTCATGCTCCCACTTCCACTTGAGATCAAGACATCCACGACTATGACAAACTGGACTAGATAAGGTTGGAATACCCTATACATGAGGTCCATGAATACGCCGGGCGCATTCATCAACTAAAGGGCATCACCGTGAAACTCTAAAGTGCCCATAACGGCCCTAAACGCCTGCCTTAGGGATATCTCGTTCCTAACCCTTAGTTTGATGGTAACCAAGGCGTAAGGTCTATCTTCGAGTAGACTCGCGCTCCTCTCAATCGATCAAACAAATCCGCCAATCCTCTAATGGGTACCGATTCTTGATCATAACCCTCGTTTCAACCGGCTTCAGAACATGCACGCAGCCAAGGGCTCCGCCCTCTTCGCAATTAGAACCGGGCGCCCTACGGTGAGCGCCAGCCTTTAATGAACTTCTTGTCCAAAGAGCTCCTTTAACCTGACTCGAGTTCCCGTAACTCAACCGACGCCATCCACGCGCGGGAGTCATAGAGATGGGTGAAGTACCGTGGTGTAACTCGACATCAAGTCTACGCACCCTTTGTGAGTAGTCCGTAGCCTATATCCGGAAAAAGATCCACATTTGCACACTACTCGAGGTAGATCTAAGTCTGGTCTCACCTCGCCCCCGAGGGTAAGGCTCGCTTAGCTCCACCCGCCAACCGTCCCTCGACACTTGACTCAGATAATCGTCTCAAAGTAAAATATCATGTTTGTCCCCCGATACCATACGGGTACCGGGCCCCGCGCATAGGCGGTAATCCTCCTACGCCACAATCGAGCAACGATCCCCGTAGTTCATCAGCATCCATCCCCAGATGACATCGAACTCGACATGTCCACATGATCCCTCGTGTCCAGCCAGGAAAGTAGAGTCCCCAGATCTCTAACTCGCAACCTCACCTATCATTCTCTGAGCCTCGCCCTAATTCCTAGGAGGAACTCACGACAACGGCTCCTCTAAGGTCTCAGAGGTCCTTTGGCCATTTCCACCATATTCGGCCTCATTCTCTACCTAGAATCCAGCTATTCAACCCGGGTCAAAGGCCGAGGTAGTCTCCATAGCCTCTAACACTTTCTCGTTCTGCATGAACCAATGGTCTACCACCATCGGATCTCTTCCCCCTATGAATGTCGGAGGATGATACGTCCTAAACCTCTGGAGGTTACTAGGATCTCCGCTTCACTCCGCTATACCTCACCAGGCGATAGCAAACGTAATACCCATACCGATAAAGTCCCGATCAAACACCGACAGGCCCGACTGAAGGTCCCGTGGACGTTCTCTACGTCCTCGCCCTCTACTAGCCAGCTACATTGATCAAATGGAAACACGATTCATGTAATTTTCATTTCAGTCTAACTAGCAATGCAGATGCCAATTACTAATAGACTTGACAACCCTGAACTGACCCGTTCATTTCCTAAGTGGCGCTAAATTTCAACCACTCAATTCATTTATTTCAATAAGGTTCTAAACTTTCTTGTTCATTTCAGTACTCAAACCCCTAAGGTCATAATTCCTAACCTTAGCATTCACCCTTTTCATATACGCATTACACCATGCATATAATTTCGTACGCAACTACCGCGCAATCACCATTTCAAATGGTGTTGAATCTAATACAGTATCTCTAAGGCATAACCACACCCAGACAATTAATCATACATAACTCAGCATAATGTTAGAATTCATTTCAAGGCTGTTAAATATCGTTTTTTTCAACAAAATTTCATTTTATTTTATTTATTTATTTTTTAAAATTTATTTTTCAAAATTTTATTAAAATTTATTTGATTTTATTTGAATTTAATAAAAAAAAATTTTTTTTTTTTCGAAAAATTTTATTTACAATGAACAAGGTTCATTTGCACCCAGAAAAACGAGTCAAAATGGATCGAAAATGGGCCGAGTGCACCGAGTGCACCGCCTGCTGCCGCCCCAGCCCAGCCGCACGCCCCGTCGCCCACCCAGCCCCGTCGCACGCCCTGGCGGCGCCTGCCGCCGCGCCTCGCGCGCCGCGCCCCGCAGGCGCTCACTACCGCAAAGACGCCTCGCCGCCTGGGCCGCCCAACGCCGCTGCCGCACTACAAGGCCCCACGCAGCCCTCGCCCTCAGGCGCTCGGGGCCGCGCTCAATCAGGTCTCAGCCACTACAAATTTTACTGGTGAAACAGGCACAAGATCGTATTGGTAATATACCAAGCCCCGCTCACCCACTATTGCCCGCAATACAACTCAAGATCTCAACAAACTTATTGCAATACGCTTTGCTTCCTTCCAATACAAATTGTGGCAAGAGTCTAATTTTAAATTTTCGCACTATATATTTATTTTTTTTTTCGCTTTTCATTATAAATATATATATTTTTTCATTTATTTTAAATTGGAAAATCATTAAAATCACAAAATCATTTTTTTCATTCTCTTTTAACACTCAAATAAATTTATAAAAATTTATTTAACCCCATTTTCTTTAAATTTTACACCCCATAAAACCTAGGGAAAATTATTTTCACTTTCATACCAAAATAAATTTATAAAATTTATTTTCTTCTTCCAAATTTCCCAATCGAAAAATTTTCTCCACTAAATACATATTTATAAAAATATATTCTCTTCCATTTTCTTCAATTTTACCACTCGTAAAATCTTAGAAAATTATTTTCTTCAATCCTCATCCGATAACTTCATAAAAAATTATTTCCTCAGATTTTCTTCACTTAGAAAATTATTTTCATCACCTAATAAACCAAATAAATTTATGAAATTTATTCTTCTCATTATCTTTTCCAGTTTTTGTACCCTGTATCACACAAATTGTTTTCTACACATTCATGTGCTAATCACCAAGCACACACATATTCCACAACACACTTACAACATGACATTCATACCAAACACACAATAATTCACCAAATCACACAAAACACATCAACACACGTGCACGTAGTGTCCTAGTTTTGTCCCGTGATTTTCCTAGGTAATCCCATACCTAAACTCAACGTCAAACCACACCTAGCGGTGATGCTCTTTCTCAATTATGGCCTAAGCCCCAATCCTCAATCTCTAGGTTTCCATATACCTATACTCCACATCAAACCACTTGGTGGTGATGGCTACCCAAACCCGAGCTCCCTAGGTATTCGTATACCTAAGCTCCGATATCGCCGCGGACGCCCAACCCGGGGTCCGCTGAACCACCAACCCGCGAACACGAATGGACATCTGTTACCCGACACCACCAGAAAATCGGGCGTAGTCTCCTTTGTACGGGAGCTCTACTCAAACACAAGATTCGCATAAACCTCGTCTCAAACAAATTCAATATAATTCAAGGATAACAACATGGATAAAACGCCTCGGGGCCCATAAAACAATATCCATCAACAAATTAACTGGCGTCCCATACTAAGAGTTAGTACTGACTCTTATACACATATATCAAAACATCAAATTTAATACATGTGGAGAAACCATCAAAGCCCCACCCTAGCTTTCAAGACTCACTTTAGGATCGAGCCTGTCCCCCGCACGCCGCCCCACTTTGGTAAAAGAAAGTAGGATCCCACGACCTGTGGTGAGCCAAAGCTCGCAGGAATCGCCCTAAGTGGGCTACTCACCACCTGGGCAATGCACTGTTCCACTTAAACACACATTCAAGCAAATGTGCATGATCCCACTTGAATGTCTACCCGACTAACTCGCATCCCGAGTCCTCATCGACTCTCCTTGCCACACACTCGCCAAGCCTTGTATGAGAATTATTTTATTAAGGGACAACCCTCCGATGTATATATATCAACTGGGCCATTCCGACGACATATATAAATTGTTTGTGGACTACTCCTCCGAGGAATATCACCTGGGCCGCTCCGACGATTGATATTTTAAGTTTATGGACTACCCTCCGAATAATTAATATTTACTACCCTCCGAACTACTTTTCCTGACTTATCTCATGCACTCACTACTATAATCCTAGGGTGATCCAGTGCATATGGAATGCATGTATGCCAATTCCAATATAGTCTAATCACATGCAAATATATAAACATGAATATATTCGCATAAAAATTAAATCACACAAACATGTTATGTAATTATCATTTTACGTGATCAAAATTAAAGGCTCTGAAGCATTATTCAAAACACAAGCACCGATTCGAATTACTTTAACTAAACACATAATTTTACGAAAATATATTCTGAATATTGCTCGGGAATAGTGAAACCCGGTTACCATTCCCGAAAGATCATTGAATCAAACTGCTCACTTAGTGAATCCAATCACGGCCATTCCGCCCAAATTCAATCAAAGCATGATTTAACACCACCTCATACCCATTTTCCATACCACACGGCCATGGTTGCCTACGGCCGCCTCCATTTGGTTTCAAAAAATACACTCGGGTCCCATGTTTGGGACTCGATCCACCACTCCTCACGGCCTCAATCACCAAACATCCGAAAAACACTAAAATGGGAATAAAACCCAAGTGGGTGAAAATCCCACCGAGGAGTTTGAAGAAACCCATCCCGAGTCCACGCGTAGCCTGTCCCGCTGTGAGAACATTTCTCCTTCTCTTGCCCCTAAGACCGCTAATCCGGCCGTGATTTGTCGAAACTGTAGAGAAGTGGCCTTCTCTCTAAAAAACAAATGGAAAACTGGCCGGCTTCTCCCCAAAATCCTGTCCAAACACTACATCCCTTAGCCTTTCAATGGAGAAGAAGCACTATTTATTAATTTGACTCGTGACTTAAAATCAAATTCCATAATGACCTACGTCCCTCTCTTACCGTATTTTGATATTCCTGCACCTCACTCCCGGCCGTCCATTTTCATCATTTCTCTACTCATACCACTTATGGTACATGAGTACATGCTATATGTGACTTTCGTCACATCGGAAATCGTTTTACGGCACCCGAAACGCGATGCCTCGAAAAACGTGCCGACTTCAACCGGTCCCTAAAATTACGAAATTTACGGCAATCTATTTCTGAGATTCCATTCCAACGGTGAAATCCGCTTTCGTCATCCGAGATCTAGAGAATAAATTACGGATTTTAAATTCAAATGTCACCTGTAATTGAAATTACGATTTTGTCTCTTTTCCAAAATTGAATTTCTAGTCTTACAACCCGCAAGATTCCATTGAAGACCTAATTGATTCAAGCAAAGAATACACTCCGCAGAGGAGGTCAAAGTGGCACCATGGTAAAGGAGCCGTGCCTACAGCAGCCACAAGAAAGCCTGGTGGAAAATTTTTAATCCCGCTTGAGCCGTTATCCGCCATGGAGAAGAAGGGAAGCAACCTTCCTATCGATCGAGAAGAGCAAAGGATATGAAATAAAGAGCCCCAAGAACCTATCCTTCAACCAATCCCCATGAAGTTGAATCCTAGTGCCACTCGCCCAAACCCCAAATAGCACACCGCTGTACATACCGCCAACACCCGGCAAAGAAAATCAACACATGCAAAGACCGCCCAACCATAAGTCCAACTCCATCACCGCATGTCATCAAAAATTCAAGAGATTAGTGGCCTCTTTACATAAGTTTGCCACTACATCAAAGGCAATGGGCAAAATGTTTATATGGTGATGGCAGCATAGTGGTTGAGCCAAAATGGTCGACTACATCCGAACTCGACATCAGCTTCCCCCACTTTTGGTTTTAATTTTCCTGTTTTATTTTATTTTATCGCATTTTAATTGGATTTCTATAATTTTTCTTTTAGTTTTTCTCTAATTTTTAAGTTAATTTATGTTTTAAATTAATTTTACTTTTCTCGCACTTTTCTTAATTTTTCAGGTTATTTTTGTGGTAAATCATGTAATTTTTTGGAAGCTTGATTGAAGATCGTAATAATAGCACTTTTTCGTGAAGCTTAGCTTAAAATTTCGCAATCTCAATAAATTTAATTTTCGCTGCCTTGCATTTGGCTTAAAATTTGCTCAAAATTTCGCTAGCTAGCTAAACGGACGGGTTAGAAATAGTATTTCCGTCACAGCCAAAAAATAGCGCACGCTATTTCAACTGCTTATTCTATTCTTTATTTTATATTTAAAAAAAAAAAAAAAACGCTGGTTTTCATATATATTATTTTTATTTATATATATATATATATATATATATATATATATATATATATATATATATATATATATATATATATATATATATATTTTTTTGAAAAAAACTTTTTTTTATATAAAAAAATATTTTTTTTTTTTTATTTTTAATTATTAATTATTTTATTTGAAAATTTTAAAAAAATCAAAATTCGCTATTAGACATAGCGAAATTTTCGCAAACATAGCGAACGCTTAATTAGATCGCTTAGTAGTTAGCGAAATTTCAGCCTAGCTACCTACATGCCTCTACGCTTGACCTCCAATTTGTTTCGCTCATAACTTTTCATCCGAACTCCATTTTAGGCGTTCTATACCTGAAAGCTTTTGAGATGTAGAATCCAAATATGGTCAGAAATAAATATTTTTATTACAGAAAAGTGTAATTTTAAAAATGGTCAAACCAGTCACTTTTTTTCCTCTTTTCTCCTAAATTTGTTTATTTGAAGCCCAACTGGAGTGAATAAGGTGTCGATGGAAAGCTTATAAGTCACCTATCCAGAAATGATCACGATCTCATCAAGGAGGTACTTCTAATTTCCAATCCGAAATTTCATTTCTGACATCGAGATGTTTGGGTCAGGAGAGTTAGCAAAGGAAGTGTGGCTTTTAGATTTGGTTCTTTGTATCGGCAAGCCCATTTCCTAGGATGTTCAAGGCTTGCCGGGTCCCTTTCTATAAAGTCGCGTATACCATACAAATTTACTTTTTCAAAATCCTGGACCCATTTGTAATCAAAATTTTTGTGGTTTCGCCTACCTTCGTTGGAAAATTTAAACTTTGTCCAATTCTATTGATGTTAGATTGATTCCATGCCTAATTAGTGGATGATTAGTTGAATTTTGTTGCTTCAACCTTTTTTCTTCCACCTTTAGCTAACCACACACAGCACACATTAGGTTTCAATAATAGGAATAAAAAACCGTGACAACCTCCTTTACTTCTCAGATAACCTACCCTAGTTTCATTGACCACCTT
This sequence comes from Tetrastigma voinierianum, assembly GCA_016808115.1. Classification (NCBI taxonomy): domain Eukaryota; kingdom Viridiplantae; phylum Streptophyta; class Magnoliopsida; order Vitales; family Vitaceae; genus Tetrastigma; species Tetrastigma voinierianum. The sequence goes on along the minus strand of JAEQBH010005336.1, from coordinate 18,427 downwards.
TAATAGGTTATGGACCCCTGGGAAAAAGAAAAAGAAGAAAAACGAGAAAAAAAAAAAAGAAAAGAAAAAGAAAAGAAAAGAAAAGAAAAGAATAAAAATTGCAAACACTTTGCCTTGAAACCCAAGCACGGTCCGAGGGGTATATGGCGAAAGCCTCTTAAATGCGCCCAAACCACTCGGTCAGAGTCACGCACTCTAGTGTTCATTGGCATGGGTGGGATGGGTGGAGTTTAGTGTTGTAGGTGCCGGAGTCTCGAAATCAGATTCAAGTCCGGGGTGAAACCTCGTAGAGTTTGTGGTCGGTATCCTTATGACTCGTGCCTAAGCCTTAATTGCTGGGAGTCATCAGAGATCCCCTGCTATATGGACTTTCTGTGAGGTCGATTCCTCAGCATTGCACCCTACAACGCAAAAAGATTTGTGGAATAAGTAGGTCCCCATCTATTTAGGTTAAGCTAGCATGCTAGGTCGTACAGCTAGGCTCGGGGGAGATGGCAAATGACACTATCATGAGATCGATCAAACAAAACACTTTAGATTTTCGTGGAAGCCGTTGATTCACTCAAGAAGGAGGCCTTCTTTTAAATACCAATTTGTATGGCCTTCATTTCATGATAGTTATTGGACACTAGTGATTGATTATTCTTACTAGGTTAGGCATTACTCATTCACAACCTTTTTTGAACTCCGCAACCTTTTGTAACGTAATTTTGTTATCATTTTGTATGCTCTTTCTTTCTTTCTTACAAAGGACAGCAAATGTGGTGGCTAGTGGATTAGTGCCCAAAAAGTGCTATTTTGAACCCTATTTATTAGCAGTTTTGAGTGTTTTTGTGTGAATTAATCATGCTAATTAACCCGACACATTGCTGTCCCTACTATTTTATTGATCGCATTTTGTAAAATTTTTATGCTACAGCTAATATGTCAAATTGTTGAGTCGATCTAAGCACTAAGAATTCATCAAATCAACATTATGATCTAAAGGATCTAATGTGGGTGCTATTACAAATGTGAAGAAAAACACCACTGCAGGAAAAACATTCCTACGTGCACTGCTCCTACCCAACGCACCGGCTCCTTTACAAAACTCGTTTCTCCCTGATCTCACGCTTTTGTTCTTTTGTTGGGTTTTTATTTTTCTCCTTTCTACCCCTTTGCTGTAATCACTTATGTCTGGATCAGGCGGTATTTCACTTAGTTTTGTAAGGCCGTGAGTTTTCATTTTGATATTAATCGTTGAAGGGACGGATTTTTTGTCAGAAATAAAATTAAATCTGCCTCCCGTTTTTCTCCCTTTTCTCTCATTTTCTCCTTCGGCCAGCAACACTGAGGGGATGACAACTCAGGAGGATGTTTGATAGACCTCCCTCCCTGAAGAGAGACTGTTGCTGGCTAGGTCTGAGGCAACCATCTGGCCCCCTCGTTTAACGACTATTTTTCTTGCTGTTTAAGTTCTACTCACTTAGGTTAAAATCTAAGCATGCTCTTTAATGTATTTGGCAGTTCAAGGTTCAATGGATACTCACTAGATCCACTGAGTTCTGCTAGTTGTCTCTCGCAGTTACAGGAGCAGGGTTCGAGGATGTGTTTTCACCAAGTAGAAATATTTATGCCTCATTTAAAATGCTATGTTTCAAAAGGGAAAATCATAGGGTTTAGTTTTTAAAGCTAAATGAAGATCCTGCTCGAGAAATGACTTATATGTCATCCTCCTAACGCGAGAAAAATACCCAGTGGACATGTTGGTTACCTTAGAACTCAAACCAAAGACCCGAGACGTATGCCTCATTTTACATTTTACTTTATTTAAATTATTTATAAACCACCAAGAACTCCTCGTTACCCAACCCAAATCAAAATTTAATTCACCGCTTTTGATTTCACTTTAAATCATTTGTACAAGAACCATCTCTGCACTAGACCCGCTATATCAGCAAAGAGTTTACTACTTTTTATGAGAGGAACTTAGGAACAGTAAATTGCTGATTCCACTCCACCCGCGGCACGAATCGTAGTCAATAAGAAAAGCCGCGAGTAAAAGTATATACCCGCCATATGCATCCATCCTACTTTGAACAATTGATGCCATGATCAAAATGGGGCTTAAACTCTAAAACAATTTTGTATATATTATTTTGAACGCATGGAATGCCTTCTTATCAGAATGCATTTTTTAAATGTAAATGCTAATGGTCACTTAAATATTTGAAAACACTGCGATTTCAAAAGAAAAAAAAGGTGGGGAAGCTTTTAAATGTCTTAAAGGAAATATGTTATTTCATAAATGCAATTTGGTTAGAGCCTCCGAATCCATTTCGACTCCAATTAATGAGTCGTAATCTTAAAGGTGCTTTTTATATAGTGGTATCGTGAGCCTAGGTTTAGGCTTCTCGAAAAAGGCTCCTAAACGATTTTGTAAGATTTTGAAAATGGTATTTGACATACATTACTTTCATATAAAGGGTCGACATGACTCGACAAGGATCTCGTTAGTCTTAATAGACAAACATGGAGTGGTATAAGTCCCCTTAGGGCTGAGGTGACCAAGGGAGAGTGTATAGAGATTGTCCTGACCAAAATACTTATATGAATTTCGTGGGGATTTGATAGAATTTATCCTTTAATGAAATGAAGTGATATTTAGATGGACCCATTGTCCCACTGGGTTTATAATGATCAGTAGAATGAAAAGAGCGACCTTAAGGACACCGGATGGTATAGAAGTGACTTTATCTCACAGGCTCCAACCACCTTTCTAATGTGACATCCACGCTACCGGCAGAACGATGGTCTGAAGGGTGGAAGCACATCACGTATGATAGCACTAAGTGCATGAGCTTAGTTGACATCCCTATAGTTGAAATACTATCCGTGTGTTTCTGTGAGGAATTCACGTGATCGTCTCCACACACGTGAGATCGAAACACTGACATTTGCCCAAAGCATTCACATCCACACAATCGTATAGAATGTCTCTTAATGGATAAAAGAATTGAAGATCACTGCAAGAATAGTTAGAGAAGATTTATTCGCCCAGTGTGGTCACCATGGAGCTCCAGCATTCTTTCGTCAGAAGAAAGATGGTACGCCGCTAGAAGGATTGAGAAGAATCGAATAAAGATGATAAGAATGCATCCGCTACCAGGATTGATGACTTCTTCAACGCCAATTGAAAAGGTAATGTCTTTTCGAGAATTGGACTTGCATTTGCGGTATCATAAATCGAGGATTAAGGATACTGAGCAAAAGCAAGACGCACGCCTTAATGCACGATATTATGAGTTCCTTTGTAATGTTGTTTGGGTTGACAAATGCACCGACTTTCATTGACCTGAAGAACTATTCGACCGCATGTAGACTGGGCCTTGTCGTGGTGTTTATAGACTACATCCTTATGTATTCAAAGGACGGGGAAAATCATGATACGCACCTTCGGTAGTGCTGTAAACCTGAGAAATGAAAGGTTATATGCAAAATCGAGCAAATGTGAGTTTTCTGGGTTGAATGAAGTGTCCTTTCAAAATATCAGACAAAGAAGGAATCCGAGACTTAAAGAAAATAGAAGTGGTTGTTGAATGAAGCCACCAAGAAATGTTACAAGGCGTAGTTTCAGGACAGAGTTATTAAGATTCATTAAGGGGTTTTCGATGACTGCGGCCCCTATGTCAAGATTGAAAAATGTAAAGTTTGAGTAGAGTGAAAAGTGCCAAATAAGTTTTGATAAGTTGAAAGCATTCTTAACCGAGGCTCCAGTTCTTACTAAATCGACTTGCGGTAAAGAATATGTGATTTTTAGTGATGTGTCACTAAATGGACTTGGATGTGTCCTAATGTGTAACACCTGGTATATGTTTTGTTATATTCAAGTAAGGATTTTCGGGGGAGCAAAATGCAACTTATGCCCTATGATATTTTAAATTGTGATTAAGATTGAACATCTTAATGGTTATTTAATTAGAGGATTGAAGAAGTGGTGTTAGACGTATTTTTATGGCATGTGGGTCAATTATGCAATTAGGTGTTTAGTGGTTTTGTTAGGGCTCAGAATTAAGTATGTGTTGAAGGACCACTTTGAAAAACTTGTTGAGCGGAGAGGGACTAAAGTGTAATATCCTAGAGCTATGTGGGCATCATGAGGGCATGACACTCATATATGCATGGTAGGAGATCTTGACACATGGCAAGTGCATGAGAAGAGCCACATGTGCCAAGCAAACTCAATTTCTCTTGGTTCGATGCTAGACCAACTTCTTGCTAGGAAGTGGAAAATTCTGGAAATTTAGAAAGTGAGAGAGAGTTCTAGAGGAGGTTAGAGAGAAGGAGGAGAAAAGGCTTGAAGGAAAGTTTGGTTTTGGTGGAAAGTTCACTAAGGTATAAACATGATCTTGAGAGGCCTTAGTTGTATTTCTTATGGACTTTGCCATATCTAAGGTTTTATGGGATTACATCCTAACCCTAGATTTGATGGAAAGGTTAGCTTCAGTGGAACCCTAAATTGTAAAAAGACCGCTTTGTGAAGATGGCATATGTGTGTGCGTCCAAGGAGGTGGTTGTCCAAATTTTCCCTTGACCCCATGACAGTGTTTATAAGTCGGCCTAAAGAACTCCGAACTGATGATTCTAGTCAGAGAAGAAGCTCAAGACCTAGCCTCGAATGTCTGGCAACTAAGAACCAACTTCTACCATAAGACCCTTGAATTTGAGGTTGAAAGTCAGATACAAATTCTGTCCCATGTTCTGGAGCAATTCTTGTTTTTGAGTCATAAGTTGAGTTATATTGATCCAAATGGAGTGATTCAAAATCCCTCTCAAAGTAGCCACATAGGGGCGTAACTTCATGAAGAGGGGCCAAAATTATGGTCATATTTGTTCCCATAATTTCTAAAGTAAGGGTGAAGTGAGGGACACGATTCTCGTCCCTAGGAAATGGTCTCGGGAGGTCGAGTGTAAAACCATAACTCTTGGATTCCGAGGTCCGAAATGAACTTTGATTTAAGAGGCTATGGAAAGCTAAGAGATAGGAGAACTTGGTCAAAGCACTAAGAGCGAACAAAAACGTGTATGGCTGGTCAAAAATGTTGGTAGTTAAGAAAGAAAAAAAGGGGGTCTTGAGATAGGTCAAAAAAGGTGCGCTGCAAAGTATTCGTGTTACCCTACTTAAGGGGTGTTAAATGTTGATATTAGTAAGTGTAAAAGAGAGTGCTCTTGAAGGATCAAGGTTTGCGCGTCTGTAGGCTAAGAATATGTGATTCGAGCGAAGTAGTAATAAACCAATTGGGTAATTTTATGTAACCCTGGATTGTTCGGGAGGCTAAGAAATCTTATGACTTGTTAATTGCAGATCCTTCGAGTAGCCTCTGCTGACTGAGACTTTGGATTTTTGAATCCATGAAAGTAGGGATCTTGTAACTTTCTCCTTCTTATACTCATGGTTTGACGTAAATTGCACCATTCCATGCTTGAACTCAGGTGGGATTTTCTAACAGATATATATAAATGTATATTTTTATATCTATGGAATTCTTTGAATTAATCAGGCATGATGTTTTTAAATATCCGCGGGTGAATAAGCCAGGAAATTGTTTTAAAGCATGACATGGGCTGGGAATTGTGTGAGGAGTCCGGATTGATAGGCCGCGGATTCGCGACTAGTCCCCTCGGGCTGTGGGCCCCGTAAAGGTCACAGATACAGGATGCGGGGGCATATCCTCGGTGGTAAGTCCCAAAGAATTTGTCGCTATACGGATGTGGGGTCCCAGTAGTAAGTCCTAGCAATTTGTCGTTGTTCGGGGATGATCAGCTAGTCCCTGGGTGAAAGCCTAAAAGAGTCACTGATGAGGGGTCGATGGTGGTAGTATCAGATCCATTTGTTTCCACATCAACCTATTAATCGAAAAATGCTCATGTTTTGAGATGTGTTGAATTATTTGTATTTTGAAATGTTTTTATAAGCACGCGGCTTGTTATGGGATTCACTAATGAAAGTTGTCGAACTTCAATTCTTAATATCTCTCTCCACCTTAGATGCGTACGGTGACTAGCCGCATACCTGAGAGTTCGACCGCGTGGCTTCGAGGTCAGAATCAGGCGTCACCCTTGGGAAGTACGTCAGGTGGTCAGCATACATTGGAGAACATTCAGTGTTGTGTGGAGGTTCACACTGTATATTTTGGATAGTTTGTAAAACCCCAACGTGATTTAATGTTATAATAGTAGTTTTTGAACTGATTAGAGGTCCAATGATAGAAACGAGGGTAGATTAGAATTTAGAATGCTCCGACGCTATTCGACATGAAGTGGAATTTTCTTTAAAAATTGTAACCGAATGCCCTAAGAATAATGATTTTTCTGTATTATATCCTGACTGGGAGGGGTTGTGCAATTTTCTGAAGAAATTTCAGTTCCTATGACTTTGAACCGAGACAGAAGAGAATAGTGAGATGCATGAATAGTGATTTCCGACTAAAAATTCGGGCTCCGCTGAAATCTTCGGAATTGGGCCAAAATGTTTAAAAATGTCCAAAATATATCATAAAGACTAACGAAACTGAATAAAGTGAAACGGAGTCCGTTGATAGTTTCCGTGTGATCCGAACGTACTGCAATAATACGCTTATTATCCCATTCGATTTTAATTGATTTTAAATCCGATTTCGATGATTTCAGAGCCTAGAATCCAATGTGAAGGATTTAATTAAAATATTTCATGGTCAATTTTGAAGTTTAGACGCACTATAGAATATTTTGACATTTAATCTAAGATAAAAGAAGATAAGGTGAATCGAGAAACTGCAATATACAGGGAAGTAAGGGATATATTTTCAGGAGAGCCAATTAAAACCTTTCTAATGACTAAGTTATGAATAAAATAATAGTTGAATGATTTAGATTCACAGAATGGACCAATGAGCTTCTTTGGTTCAAGGAAATTTTGGCAAGTGAAAGGGCAATTTTGTCAAGTGTGAATAAAAATCTAAATTTAAGGGATTAAGTTGGCTCAAAAGGAGGAGAACCCGTAGGAGAGAAAGGAGAGGGAAGGAAAAGAGAGAAAAGAAAGGAGAGAAAGGAGTACAAGAAGAAAAGGAAGGGCAAAGGTATGATGTGATTTTTCTCATTCAAGCTTTCAAGTGATCTTTCAAGTGGTAATCAAGGAGTAGGAGCCAAAGAACTCAAGAAACAAGGTGTTTTCATGGTGGGAGTTAGGTTTGATGTTTTCCATGTTTAATGTTTTAAATTTGTATAGATGTTAAATTGATGGTATTTAAGGTTGAATGTGCTGAATTAATATCAAATTTATGAGCCATGGTTTAGGTTAGGTTTTGACAAAATCAAGTGAGTAAGGGTTAGGGTTTGATAGTGAATTGTGTGTGTTATGTTGAAATGGGTATAATGCATCGACATGTCAGGAAAAGAAAAATGGAAGAGAAACACATTTTGGTCAATTTTTGGGCAGTGAACCAAATAGAATGTTTCACTGTTTTGATCACTAAGATTTTGGTTATAACTTTGCTTTGAATTTGATCCGATTATGATTTAAGGGCTACGTAAAATAGACTTGAAGGAGAACAAAACTGAAGAAGAATGTATCGCCAAATTTTGATCCTAAGTGGCCTAAATATTCACTCAAAGTAGGACCATGTGCAAGCCACCTTGGTTCACAACATAGATTAGCCCGGTTATTTGGACGTAAAGTGAGTTTTTGGTATTCAACTGGGTAGGATTCCAATTGGAATAGAACCCTAGCACCTTAGCTTAAATGAGTATGCATAGAATATTAGTGTCAAAATATGAAGCTCAAGACCTCAAAAAAACAGAGTAATACAAACTGTCACTAGAAAACTTGCAATGACTAGTTATATGAAAATGCCATAACTTTAGCTGATTATCCATTGATTGATTCCAATTCCTAAGTAAAATAGATTCCTAGAGAATAAGAATTATAGAAATGAGTGTTATGGTGATTAAATGGAAATTATGGTTAATGTAATTGTGATTTTCTTGAAAAGGTGAAAAAGGACTATCGGACGGAAATCCGAACTCACAACGGAAGCAAGCGGATCGAGTTTTGAATCAGAGCAAAATGATATTTTAGAGATTCATGAGTTTTAAAAGTAATGTCGAATGTTAAACTGAAAGTTTAATGTAAATTTTTGGTAAATGTTAAGGCATATGGAAATGTTTTATTCTGTACTGTTTGATCTTGCATCAATGCATATATTTATATGTGTATTAAATATGTATACATGTTAAAGATATGAAAGCTAAATTGTAAAAATGCATATGTGTTTTAAAATGATAAGTAAAGGATTTAAACAAGCCATAATGTATTTTGAAGAAATGCTTTACTCGATTGCTACCCTAAAACCCCTAGCGATCAAGCATGACCGTATATCTACAGCAGATCTTAAGCGTGTAAGGATTTGTGAGGGTAGTTATAGGTTATTTAACTCAGAGGGGAATTAGGTGTCTGTGAGTAATATCCTTACACGTGATAAGGTGCTATGACTGAACCCTATGCAAAGCGTGAGTTTCTCCGCGCAGTGGTTAGTGACTGAATAATGACGTTCTCACCGTCGCATTCTAAACTCACTGTGTTTATTCCAGGTTCCATCGTAGTAAAAGAAAAAGAAAGAAAGAAGCAAATAAAAGAAAGTTTGAGGCATAATTATTTAAGGCATAAATTGATTTTAATACTATAAGTATTTATTATAAAGAAAGAAAGAAAGTAGTTGGAGGCATAAAATGATTAAGGTATAGATCGATTAATCAGAATAGTATGTATTAATTTGATATAATCAAATGTTATTTTAATGAAAATGTACACTCACCGGTCTTTAGCTCATTCTTTTCCCTATGTTTCAAAAAAAACATTTTCAGATCTTATAGGTACGTAGAGGCCCCCTACAGCAGTTGAGTCTGAGCCATCAAGGAGATTTACACCTGTGATTTCATTGCTGTATATAATTTTCCAATCAGATATGTCGAATATTTTGTTACGGATATATGCATATGTATAAAGTTGAAAAGGAACTACGTGGGCTTTGATCCTCGTGGACGAGGTACGTAGGCGGCCGCTTTTAAGTCCCAGCCAAGCCCAATCTGCTGATAAAATAATGCATGGATTGAAGAAAGTTTCAAATGTTTTGATGATTGAAATGAATAAATGTATATATGTATATATTGTGTTTGATTGCTGTGGACGAGAGTCCTAAATCGGAAGTTGAGAAGTTGAGGATGGAAAGATTTGAAGTGTTTTTAAATGTTTTCAGTATTTGTAAATTTGGGAGTCCGAAAACAGAGAGGAATTCCTGCCAATTTTTCCCGAAAATCTAAGCGTTTGAAAAAAAAAAAAATTTTCCACTTCGCTTCCGCATTATTTTCTAAAGATATGTAAAGAATTGTAAAGGGGTTCGCTCCATGGATTTTATTTGACTGTTTTTAAGGAAAAGTTTCTATATCCATCGAGGCGGAGGTCCCCGTTCATGAGGTTAATCCGCCTGATCCCTTCAACGTGGCATCGCAGCCACTCGCTTTGAAAATATTATAAAGATTTGAAAATTTGATTTCATCTCCATTGTTTTAATGTTTTATTTTTAAATCGTATAAATTATTTATGTGATTTAAAATCATGGCATGCATTACATGACATATTAAAATTTTCGAATCGATTAAATGCGCTGTCGAGGCCGACCCCCACCGGGAGAGGAGCTCCCGAGGCAAGAATACCACCACCCGAGGAATATGTTGATGAGTTCGCTTATGTTCCCTCCACCCACAAAGAGACAGAGTGACCCTACGCGCCACCACAGACACAAGACCGCCACCACCTCCCGAGGTGGCCGGGAGGACATATACCTTAGAGCAGATGGCTCAAACACATCATACGACACTCGGCCTAGAGTCGTATAGAGATAGGGCGAAAGCTAGGGCACCTGAACTGGAGGATGGATCGGGAGACCCTAAAGCGCCTCACATGGAGCCAGAGGAAACGAATCCGGTCCATCAGTGATGCAAAGGTACCTGACGAGCAGATGGTTACTTTTCTCGGCCTCCCACGACGTGAGCATCGGAGTGGTGGAGGGCGCTCGCAGGAGATGCCCAGAGGGAGTGTCTCGGGGCACGCTTTAAGGAAGAGTTTACAGATGCCAAAAGTCTGTCTCCAAACAATACCGAGACGCAAAGGCTCGAGGAGCCCTTAGCCGGGAGCCAGGACACCTCCGTGACACATAGAGAGTTTCGAGCTCGCGACATGTCCCATTTATCAGGGATGACGAAGCTCAAGACCAAGAGATTTGTCAGAGGTCTCGTCCGTGACAGACCATACAGACGACCCACACTACGCACGACCGTGGTCGAGGTCGCAGCTTAGGGCTGAGAGGAGCATGGGGTTGAAACCCAGGCTACGACCGGGCCAAGGACGTAAAACTGAGTGGGTCGACGGTTCAGTGGAGGTTCCAAAGAAGCGCCCAAGAGGGGAGGAAAGACACAATGATCCGGGCGGGCAACAGCTCCGCCGGGGCACGCCTACCTGGGGTTCAAAGGAGGCCACGTACAAGTAGCTCCAAGGGTCCAAAGCCGCAGTGTGCTATGGGAAGACCCACTATGGTGGTGCGTAATGGGGACGTACGCTATTTAAGTGTGGACGACACTTCGCCAGAGTGCCCACGTATATGTTTCGGCAAAGGGATCGAGCTGGGGGATGTATAGAGCGAGGCAACTTCACGGTCGGTAGAGGTCGTGGTCGTAGTCGAGAGGGGCTCCAGTGCAGGCCCCAATTACATTTACTAGATCCTGAGGACCAAATAGGGTAGAGGGTCACCCATCTGCAGTGACGTACTCGACGACCTCAGACATAGGCTGTGGTGTCTGCAGCCTCACTCCTCAGCCAGGAGGCGTATGTGCACCAGAGGTCATGACAGGTACTATCCAAGTTTTTGAGAGTGATGTTTATGTCTTGATAGATCCGGGTGCTACTCACTCGTTTATTTCTGCGAAATTTATTGCACAAGTGAACATAGAGATACAAAATATAGATCGTAGTATGGTAGTTCCTTCCTACGTGAGATTCACTCTATAGCAGATAGAGTATACACAAGTTGTAGAGTGATTATTGAGGGCCATGAGTTTAGGGGGCCAATGGTATCGGCTGACATCCGTGACTTTCGATGTGATACTAGGATGGATCGGTTGTCTCGACATCACGCCACCATGGATTGTTTCAGAAAGAAGTTAAGTTCTCAGACGGGGAACCGTAGATTACTTTTATGGGTAAGAAAGATATTGTCCTCGAGTATGATGTCCGTGATGATGGTCGGAAGATGTCTCGTAAAATCATATCCTGCATTCAGCCTATGCAATGGAGGTGAGAGATGATGATATGAGATTGGAAGATATCCTGAGTCGAGAATTTCCGATGTGTTTCCGCATGATCTTCCGTGACTACCCCCAGATAGATTGATTTTCAGATCGAGTTAGCCCCGGGATGTAACTCGATTTCGAGAGCTACTGCATATAGGATGGCCCCCGCACTGAAAGAACTTAAGGTGCGTATGGAAGAAATGGTCAACCAAGGGGTTCGCTGACCGAAAGCACATCTCCTCGGGGAGCACCCGCTTTATTTGTGGAAGAAGAAGTGGGACGGAGCATGCGATTATGTGATTGATTACAAGAGAGTTGAATAAGGTAACAATACAGACCGTATCCTCTTCCGAGGATTGATGATCTCTTGATCGCTACAGGAGCTAATGTACTTCCAAGATTGACTTGAGGTCGGACTATATCACTACTGAGAGTTCATGATGAGGATGTTCCCAAGACAAAGACCCGTAACACCTGCACGGCATTTTGAGTTCTCTAGTCACATTTGGACTACGAATGCCCCCAAAACCCGCTTTTATGGATCTCATGAATAGATTTTCAGTCTTACTTAGATCACAGATCGTGTTTATCGGGACGGCTATACCGATCTATTCAGCAAAGGGGAGAAGAACATGCAAGAGCACTTTAAGGATAATTTCCAGAAATATCATGGAACATCTGCTATATGCAACCATGTCGGGCTTTGCTCACAAGACGCTTTTGGGACACATATAGTTTCGCAGAGGGGTCTCAAAGGATCCGCAGAAGGTCGGCTACATCACTGAAACCTCCTACGAGTGTTACGCAGATGCGAGTTTTCCGCTCTGGCAGATACTCAGAAGTTCGTTGAGGGATTCTCAAGATAGTCGCACCTTGACTAGACCGGGACGAGGAAAGAGGAAAACCGCTTTTATGGTCGTGAGGCTTGTCAAGAGTTTCAATGAATTGAAAAGCGAGGTTGACCTCAAACAAGATTTTACACTTCCATCAAAAAGGTGATGGCTTAGCAAATGCATGTGCCCCAGGCAAGGCTTAGGTTGTGTGTTAATGCGTAATGACAAGGTGATTGCATATGCTTCTAGGCAATTGAAGAAGCATGAATGCACTATCTCAATATTACCCACCTGAGCTAGCAAACAGAGTATTTCTACTCTTCATGATACGGGAGGCATTACTTATATGGAGTGCCCGTAGGGATTTTTACTTGATCATAAGAGCTTCTCGCAAAGATCCGGTTAATGCCATGAACCGAACATGAGACAGGAGATGGATCGAACCGATCATACTATGAATGTACCATTGAATATCATCCTCGAAAGGCGAACGTGCAGCGTATGCTCTTAGTAGAAGACCCATGAGTTCCCTATCGCACTCGAGGGCCGTGCATCTTCCGCGACCATAGAATCGAGGTCCTGGTGTGAGACTGAACCGGCAGATTCAGGAGCACCGCAGCCACATCTACAACAATGGTCCCATATTGATAGAGTCGTGATTAGAGAGTCAGATTCAGATCCAGCGATAAAGGAAGTTGAAAGGTGTAAAGTGTAGTCCGGGCACCAGAGGATTTGTCATTATCGAGAGAGAATATGGGTACCGGTCAAGGACAGAGGCTGCGTGTACCCGTATGTGGTAGCTTATGTAAGGAGAGAGATTATGGATAAGCCCATTCCTCCGCTTATGCCATGCATCCCGGAAGACAAAGATGTATCATACCCCAAAGAACACTACCGGTGGAAGGGTGAAGAAGAGTGATATCGCAGAGTTCGCTTCCGCATGTCTTACATGTCGCAGTAAGCCGAACACGTAAGCCTGCAGACTATTACGTTTCACTCCCGATTCCTCGCGGGAAATGGGAGAGAATCACTATGGATTTTGCGGGTAAGACTTCCACGTCAGCCGAATGGCCATGATACAATATGGGTGATTGTAGACAGACTGACGAAATCAGCCCATTTCCTACCTATTAAGAATAGTGATTCATTGGATAAGTTAGCCCAATTATACGTTAGAGAGATTATCAGACTGCATGGTACGCCAGCCTATTGTTTGCATGCAGATCCCGTGTTTACCTCACGGTTTTGGCCTGGGCCACACGCCCTCGTACTAAACTCCGCATTTTTAAGACGGCTTCATCCACGCATTGCATGGCTAATCCGAGTATGACTATACAAACTTTAGAGGATATGCTTAGTGGCATGTGTTCTCGAGTTTGAGGGTTTGCACACCCATCTACCCCCGATGGAGTTTGCATACACAACGCTTATCGCATTCGCATTGGTACGGCCCCCATGAGGCTCTTCTTTATGGAAGGAAATGTCGAACCCAAATTGCTGACGAGGTAGGTGAAAGGAAATTAGTAGGTCCCGAAATTGTTCAAGTGACTCAGGATAAGATCAAAGTTATAAGGGATGGGATCGAAAATTGCACAAGACCGATAAAAAGTTGGCGCTGACAATCGCCTAGGGACCTAGAGTTCGAGGTGTGGGATATGGTATTTTCGAGGATTTCCCATGGAAGGGTGTACTAAGATTCGTGGGAAACGTGGAAAAAGTCGAGTCCACTATATATCAGCCATGGCTGTGATTGTTGAGAGAGGATTGGAGAGAGGTGGCATATCGATTGAGCTGCTATCCGACCTGATCGTATTCACGATGTTTCCATGTTTCTATGCTTCGCAAGTACATACTGCACTCTTCACATGTATCGACAGAGCAACCGCGGGAAATACGTGAGAATTTGACATACGCAGGAACCAGCAAGTGATCCTCGACCGCCGAGAGCAAGTTCTCACGCAACAAGACTATTCGTCGGTGAAGGCTGTGGAGGAGTCATACTAAGTAGAGGAAGCTACATGGGAGCACGAGGGAGCAGATGAAGAGGCATTATTCCCATCTCTTTGACGCAGGTACGAATGTTTTAATTTCGAGGACGAAATTTTTATAAGGAGGGGTGATTGTAAAACCCCAACTTGATTTAATGTTATAATAGTTGTTTTTGAACTGATTAGAGGTCCAATGATAGAAACGAGGGTAGATTAGAATTTAGAATGCTCCGGACGTCATTTGGACATGAAGTGGAATTTTCGAAAATTGTAACCGAATGCCCTAAGGAATAATGATTTTTCTTATTATATCCGAATGGAGGGGTTTGCAAAGGAATTTGTGAAGAAATTTCAGTTCCTATGACTTTGAACTGATATTTAAAGAGAGAATAGAGATTTATGAATAGTGATTTCCTGACTAAAAATTCTGGCTCATGAAATTTTTCTGGAATCGGGTCGAAAATACGAAAAATGTCCAAAATATATCATAAAGACTACCGAAATCGAAATAAAGTGAAACGGAGTCCGCTGTATAGTTTCCAGTGATCCGAACGTAATTCGTAATAATACGCTTATTATCCGATTCGATTTTAATGATTTTTAAATCCGATTTCGACAGATTTCAGAGCCTAATCCAATGTGAAGGATTTAATGCTAAAATATTTCATGGTCAATTTGAAGTTTAGACGACTATAGAATATTTGACATTTAACCTGTGATAAAGTTAAAGATAAGGTGAAATCGAGAAAAAATCTGCTATAAGGGATATATTTTCTTGTGAGGTTTCAATTAAAACCTTCAATGACTAAGTTATGAATAAAATAATAGGTTAATGGATTTGTGGATTCATTAGAATGGACCAATGAGCTTCTTGGTCTGGGAAATTTTGCAAGGAAAGTGGCAATTTTATCAAGTGTGAAGCAAAATCTAAATTTAAGGGATTAAGTTGGCTCAAAAAGGAGGAGAACCCGTAGGAGAGAAAGGAGAGGGAAGAAAAGAGAGAAAAGAAAGGAGAGAAAGGAGAAGCAAGAAGAAAAAGGGAAGGGCAAAGGTATGAGATGTGATTTTTTCTCCTCATTCAAGCTTTCAAGTGATCTTCAAGTGGTAATCAAGGAGAGGAGCCAAAGAAACTCAAGAAACAAGTAAGTTTTCTTGGGTGGTGGTTAGGTTTGATGTTTTCCATGTTTAATGTTTTAAATTCTGGTATAGATGTTAAATTGATGGTATTTAAAGTTTAATGGTGCTACCTAATATCAATTGAGAAAGCCAATGGTTTTCTTAGTTAGGGTTTTGACAAAATCAAGGAGTAAGGGTTAGGGTTTGATAGTGAATTGTGTGTGTTAGGTTGAAATGGGTATAATGTGCATCAGATTTAAGTGTCTAGTGTGAAAGAAAATGGAAGAGAAATACATTTTGGTCAATTTCCTAAGCAGCAGTCTCTGGTACTGTGAAATGTCATGTTTTCTGTTTTGACCAGTTTTGGTATTTTGGCCATAACTTGCTCAATTTTTATCCGATTTGAGTGATTTAAGTGGATACGTAAAATAGACTTGAAGGAGAACAAAACTGAAGAAGAATGTATCGCCAACTGTTGATCCTAAGTGGCCTAAATATTCACTCAAAGTAGCACATGTGCAATTATCTGTTTTTTGAATCATGATTACCCGGTTATTTGGACGTAAAGTGAGTTTTGGTGTCTGAATTGGGTGTGATTCAATTGGAATAGAACCCTTAGCACCTTAGCTTTAAATGAGTATAAGGACATAGTGTCAAAATATGAAGTCAAGACCTCGGAAAAATGAGTAATACAAACTGTCACTAGAAAAATTTGGTGAATGACTAGTTGGCATGAAAATGCCATAACTTTAGTTTGGATGATCCGACATTATGGATTGATTCCACCTATAAAATAGATTCCTGTGAGTGAATAAGAATATAGGAATGAGTGTTTATGGTGGATTAAATGGAAATTATGGTTAATGTAATTGTGATTTTCTTGAAAGGTGAAAAGGACTATCGGATCGAAACCCGGGAACTCAACGGGAAGCAAGCGGATTGAAAGCGGTGAACTCAGGAGGAAAAATGATATTTTGAGAATTGAGTTTTTAAAAGTGAATGGTTTTAATGTTAAACTGGAAAGTTTAATGTAAATTCTTATGTAAAATGTTAAGGCATATGGAAATAAGTTTGTATCTTGCATTGTTTTATCTTGCATCAATGCATATATTTATATGTGTATTAAATATAAAGTGCATATGTTAAAGTATTATGAAAGTTTTAAACTGTGTAAAGAGAATGCATATGTGTTTTAAATGATAGTACAAAGGATTTAAAATGTATTTATAAATGTATTTTGAAGAAATGTTTAATGATGGTTACCCTAAAACCCCTATGACTGTTATGACCGGAGCACGGCCGGCGCATCTTGGGAAACAGGTAAGGATTTAGAGGGTAAAGCAGGTTACTAATCGAGGGAGGGAATTAGGTGTCTAGGAGTAATATCCTTACACGTGATAAGGTGTTATGACCGAACCCTATGCAAAGCGTGAGTTTCTCCGCAAACAGAAAGTGGTTGGCGACTCGAATGTGATTGTCCCTCACCGTCAGTACCCGGAAACTGTTCGGTGTGTTTATTCCCCTAGGTTCCATCAGAAAGAAAGAAAGAAAGAAGGAAATAAAAGAAAGTTTGAGGCATAATTATTTAAGGCATAAATTGATTTTAATACTATAAGTATTTATTATAAAGAAAGAAAGAAAGGTTGAGGCATAAATGATTAAGGTATAAACTGATTTTAATTGTAATAGTATGTATTAATTTGATATATACAAGACTTAATGAAAATGTACACTCACCGGGCTCCTTTAGCTCATTCTTTTCCCTATGTTTCAAAACATTTTCAGACCTCGGATAAAGTACGTGCAGAAGGCCCCTGGCAAAGAGTCGAGCCATCAAGGAGACGACACTCGATTTCATCATATATATAATTTTCCATAATCGTATATGTCAATATTTTGTTACGGACAGGCGTATATGTATAAAGTTGAAAGGAACTACGTGGGCTTTGATCCTCGTTGGACGAGGTACGTAGGCGGCCTGGGCTTAAGTCCTGGCCAGCCCACCTGATAAAAAACAAATGCATGGATTTGAAGAAGTTTCAAATGTTGACATTGAAATGAATAAATGTATATGTATATATTGTGTTTGATTGGTTGTGGACGGCGAAATTCTAAATCTAAGTTGAGGTTGAGGGATGGAAAGATTTCGCGTTTTAAAATGTTTTCGCGTATTTGTAAATTCTAAAAGTCCGCACAAAGAGGAAACTCGCCAATTTTCTGAAAATCTGCGCTTGAAAAAAAAAAAAAAATTTACCTCGCTTCCGTGATTATTTTCTGGAAGATATGTAAAGAATTGTAGCGTTCCCATGATAGACTCGACCGCTATATGAAAGTTTTTATATCCATCGAGTGCGGAGGTCCCGGTTCATGAGGTTATCCCACTTGGATCTCATATTCATATTTGATCTATGACATTATATTTGACTGTGGCTGAATACTATACTGTAAAGTTTTGATTTGATAAAGATATTTATCATGCAGAATAATGGTTCATTGAGGATTTACCTCGCATGCATACGATATATATGTTTTGAGCACTGAGTTGAGTTTTAATTACGTTTCTAGGCGATTACTCCAAGTGGAGTTTCTTGGACTCGTGTTGAGGAAATACAGTGTTGATATATATGGTGTGTGGCTGTGGGTAGCCCTTTATGTAAAGTGTTGGATTTTGAAAGAGTCCTATGTTAGGGACTCATGATGAAAAAAAAAAAAAGATGGTAAAATAACATAAATCACATCGTGGAAATCAGGGTGTGACATAATGCAAGAGGGTAAAGTGGTAGCCTATGCTTCAAGACAGTTGAAGCAACATGAAAATAACTACCCCACGCATGATTGGAATTAGCCGCAATTGTTTTTGCACTGAAGATTGGGAGACATTATTTGTATGGAGAAAAGTGTTTTATCTACACTGATCATAAGAGTCTTAAGTATTTGCCCTCACAAAGAGAGCTTAACTTGAAACAACGTAGATGGATGGAGTTGATAAAAGATTACGACTGCGTGATTGATTATCAACCGGGAAAGGCCAATGTAGTGGCCGACGCTTTGAGTATAAAGACAGTGCAAACGCTTCGAGCGTTGAATGCTCAATTGTTGCTGGGATGTATCGATGGTATAATAGTGGCG